>JBDJHY010136338.1:0-13365 GCA_039654485.1 Withania somnifera
TTGTTTAGTCAAAAAAATTAAAGGAATAAATTTGATATTTCTTTAGAGAAAAATTAAGATTGATTGCTCTGGGATCAAGTCAATTTTTATCTATAATTGAAAGGGTTCTTTTCATTATATGTCATTCTTTAATAGAAATAAAAGTCTTCTCGACTCTTTTAACCTCAAGACATTAATTCTACGAAATTTGAGTTTGTTGTTGAAGATATTTCGGACAAGAAGTATTTCATGTTAGAAATGTATTTGAATGCAATGGGTTGTGATGTCACCATTAAGGATAAACATAAAGCATTAGATCAAGATTCTGCCAAAATATCAAATCATTGTGTTAGCGCAATCATAATTTGATGCATAACATTCAATACTCATGAGAAATAATTTTTGATAAAAAATTGAGGACAACGAATTCAAATTTCTTAATATTAGCCATAGATTTAAGGAAAGAAAAACAATACCTTACAAAATAAAGAGAATTTTCAAAGGTAAAAATTGACTTAATCTCAAAGTAATTAATTCTATTTTTTTTTAAAGAAAACAGGCACTGTACAACTCATCAACTCCCTCCAATAGAATGTCAATCTAAAAGCTCAAATTTTTATATTAAAAAACAGAGATAAAAGATAGTTTATTTGATCTTTTTAACTGTTAGGTTCATGTCATTCAATTCCCTTAATTCTATTTTTACATAAAACAACAATGAAGAAAATAAACAATGAAAATCTACAAGGTATTCCTATACTCAATCTAAACTTGTGGTTCTTTTAATAGTAATATTTTTTTAATCTTGATCTAGACATCTAGTTTTATATATATGTACTGTTATGACCGAATTTTAAGAAGAAAAAATATTTTTGCTCAAAATCTATTATGTCAAATCATTAAGAATATAATACTAGATGCGGAAGCATACCTGAATTCATAAGTGTCATAGTATTTGTCGTTTGGTGGCTATTGATCTTCCAAACCAAGATGTAGGCGGTTCTTCTTTCCAACATGGAATATTAGGAAGAAAATCCTACATTTGAGGAACCCCTATATTTATAAAAGTATAAATTATATAATTCTAGTTTAACTCATTATTAAACTAGAAATTACATTTTAGTATTTACATGTATGACCCCATACTTTATGAGGTGTCTTTTAGACCTATTAGCTTTAAATCTTAGCATATCACTTTGATTTGGGTCAACCTTTTTAGTGATAGCAACCAACATATAATTATTCTTAATACAATATATGTGTTAGTCTGTAAAAGTTCTAACAATCTCCCACTTGGACTATATATATGTACAAATAACTTTATATAAGTATGTCACTTTATGAGCTCAAAATAGGTGCTATCATAATCTGAAGTACCTCAAAACAGTCTCATTCATCAATCATGTCATATTGAACCCAGAGGACTTTTATTAAACTTATAGTAACTAAACCTTCCTTGATTACGAATATCAACATAATTAATGACATAGATCAAATATGGATATGTAACATAGAAATCACATGCAATGTGATCTAACCATGCCTATTTCTAACTGGTCCTCCTGAAAAGCAAGTCAAAGTGGATAATAACTAATACTTTATTTCTGTAAAAATAACCTCAAAATCCTTAAACTGAAATCAGAACCTGAACCTTAAAATGAAGACTGAATTGTGTCAATATAATGAACATTCAAGGTTATAAACTCCCACTAAAACTTGAATATCTTGAAATTACATGACACCTCTATGAGTATAATACTTATAAAAGACTTTGGGTGATAGTCCCTTAGTAAGTGGATCCACAATCATGGAATTTGTATCAATACGTTCTATAGACACATAACAACTTTGAAATCTTCCCTTAATAATCAAGAACTTTACGTTAATGTGCTTTGACTTTACTGAACTCCTATTGTTATTGAAATACAAGATTGTCAATTTATCGTCACATAATAACTTAAGTGTCTTTCAACTTTATTTACAAATTCACAACTAATGACGAAATTTTGTAGTCCTATTTCATAAAAAAATGTCAGACAATATGTTGTGAACTCAACTTTCATGTGAAAAGAGCTATGCGTATTCATTTAATACTCTTTCAGACATAACTAATCAACCAAGTTTACATCATACTATGTAAACATCAAGCAAAGTTGGTATATACTTGATTATCTTTAACTTTTCCTACTTTCTTTATGTGAACATAAAATAGTTATCCTTATGAACCTTTTGGTTACTTTCTAAAGATAAATTTATAAATTATATAAATATCTGTCCAACATCATAATATTATATGCAAATATTTATATGTATACAAACCTGAGCATACATCAAATGCTCTATTGCTGAAACATAAGAAGTCTCAAAATCATTCTTGGGGCATTATTTCAATCTGAACTTGTCTCCTTTAATAATAGGAGTATCACTTGATTTGCAATCTTATATGTCAAATCTCTTTAATACCTTTCAATATAAGTCTTTTGCAATAATTCAAGAATACTTCAAGAACCCTCTCGATATGTCTGAATTCTTAGTATACAATATGTATCACCAAGAATTTTCAGCTTAAAATTCCTTATCAGAAATTTCTTGACTTCATGCAACAAGCTTATATTATTTGTGACAAACGATACATCATTGACACAAAAAATCAAAAAAATATTTTCTTCCACTGAACTTGTAGTATATACAATTATCTACAAGATTCATCTTGAAATCAAATGAGATGATAACTTGATGAAATTTTTAACACCATTAATAATACATTTTTATAAGTTCATATACAAAAAATCTTTAATGAAATTGATTATTGAGGTCGTGGAGTTTGTTCTTTTGAAATAACTTCTTTAACAAGAGGTTGGATGTTGTTTGTCTTGATCTGAATTTACTTCTTGAACAATGTCAGGTATAAAAAATTATTTCTAAACACTGTCAATAGCAATTAATGAAAATCAATATATTTTTCTTCAAAGACAATGTTCTTAACTTTTTATCCCCCTCAAGCTCCACATCCTTCAAGAATCTTTCATTATTCATCTCATATATAGCTTTAAAAGTGAAAGTATCCAATAAAGTAGAAAGCGGTATTTAAGGATAGTCATATCTTGAGAAGTCGTTTAGAAATTTTTACAAAATATTATTGACCATTCCAAAAGACCATAGGGAGTGATCCACTAATTTTCATACTTATAAATTCTAAGACATCTATCTAATTAACTGTTGGCTTCAACTATCCTTACATTTTTTTAATTATTTACAAATATCAAAATTTAAAAAAAAAATTAAAAATAGCTAGAGAATATCATAGGACACAAGTCTCTTAGTTCTCCTTTTGAAAATACAATTTGATATCTTGTACCGCTATGAAGCTAAATTTCATTTGTAAGGAGTTTTATATTATTGATAACCACAATTTCGTTATTCTTTTTGTACCTTATTGAAATCTGATTTGTTAAGGGTGTACCAATATGTACCTTTTCATTCTCAATAAATTTCTTTTCAGTTTTTCTCATGAATTTCTTAATTGTCCTTATCTTTTCAAACATAGTGGCCCTGAGTATTTTCGGAATGACCTTCTTTATGATCATCATACACATGCGATTTGATCTCTCCCACTTTACTATCTTTCTCTTTTCACGCGAGGTACTCTTATCTATAAGTTGTGATGGGGAATTAATCTTTAACATAATATTGAAATTCATGACTGCGAAAACCATGTTAAGGTTCTCTGGCCATGACTTAAAGTTAGTGTCATTTAAAATAAGAACAGAATTGATGTTGACAGTAATATTTACAGGATGAGTTGAATTGGAGAAAAACAAAACATAGAATAAGCTCACATAATATTTAGACCAAACTGAAAATAAATTTGAATAAAGGCATCCCTATCTCAAGATGCCGGACACTCCATTAATATTTTATCTTTGGATAAATAATAACTTGTAAGTGATATATTGGCGTTGTAACCAAACACTAATAATAAAGAACGTATCGAATAGTAAATCTTCATTTGGGCTAATTTATTATTCACACTTAAAAATCAAATAAGTATCATGTGCTTGTCATCACAAAACGTACATGCAATTCTTTTAAACATTGATCTTCCTTTGGGCCGATCAATATTCACATGAGTTACACATACAAAACCATTTATATGTTAAATGTATAAACCTACACGAGAGAGGTTGTTTTGGCGACATCTAGCTTCAACTTATTTATTTTAAAATATATATAAATATGTCATTATTCGAAGTTAATCCACCACAAAAAATATGTCAATGTTCAAGTCAAAATACAATAACAACGACTTGAGTATAAATACCTAAAACCAAAATAAGGATAAGCTTGAATTAAAGGTAAATACTATCTGAAGATACGAGCACTCCATTAATATTTCATCTTTGGACAAAATATTAACTTGTACATGGTATATTAATACAGTAATCAAAAGATGATAATAAAAAAACATGCCGAATATTAAATCTTTGAGCTGATTTATGTATTAATATGTAAAACTGAATAATTATCACATATTTATTACCGTAAAGTGCACGTATACTTTTATTTAATATTGACTTTCCTTTGACCTGATCAACTAACCACTTATATTTTAAAATAAAAAAATCTCCACTAGAAGACATCTAGTTTCAACTAATTTATCTTAAAATATATATATAACCTTACCAATATTCATATAAGTTTTCAAACAAAATAAATAATGGCGGGCCCAATAAATACTGTTAGTATATTATTTCTTAATCATTGAACCTTAGAGTATGAAATTTTGTACAACGATATAAACTTTTAAGTTTTAACTTTTCTGACAATCAAACCTCAACGGACATTTGTGCCTCTTTCAGCTCGCAGCCACTGGGAGGAAAATCTCCAAACCAAAGTCATTTAATTTCAGGTTTTATCGATACAGTAGCGGCTACCAGTATAAATATTTATTTATTTAGGCATTTAATTTTCTTATATAAATAAATAATTAAACTAAAATGGCACCTTGTGCCTCCTTTTCTGTAGTTATGACATCCAAAATTTAAGAAATAATATCCCTCTTAACTCTTTTTTTGACCAAAAACCTAAAAAAGGGATCAACTTTTGAATCTCAATAATTGAAAAGTTCGTTATTGCTACGGTAAGCCCACGGGAGATAAAACTTATTTTACAAACCTATATCTCTTAGTGAGCAACTAACGATGAAGAGACTTTTCTGGCTGTTGAGACAGAATTATTTTTTTTAACATAATATATCAATTGTTGTACGAAAATCGTCTTTACCTAAGACCTATCATATCAAATCACTAAGAATATAATATTAGATAGGAAAGTGTACCTGAATTCGTAAGTGTCATAATCTTTGTCGTTGGTTATTGGTCTTCCAAATCAAAACGTAGGTGGCTCATTCTTTTCAACAGAGAAATATTATGAAAAAAACCTACGTCTGATACAGAGACCATAATCCTATATTTATAAAAACATAAATTATGTAATTCTAGTTTAGTATATCATTAAGTTAGAAATTACATTCCGGTATCTATACATACTTTATGAGGTGGCTTTTAGAACCATTAACTTTAAACTTAGCAGATCACTTTAATTTGGGTCAACCTTTTAATGATAGCAACCAACATATAATTATTTTTAATACAATATATGTGTAAGTTCACAAAAATTCTACAGGTATCATTTTTTTAAAATTGAGGAATTAGAAAAGAAAATAAATTATTATGGTTTTTTCTTAATATACTAGAGTAAAATTATGATATTGAGGTGTAATAAAAAATTTCCAGCATATGAAAAAAGATTCAACTAAATAACTATTCCATTCTAATTGTGATGTGATAATATAATCTTTTATTTTTATTAAAAATTTTAAGTTTGGGACATGAATTAAATAAATCAAATTGATCACACTTTTTGTCCCAGATAAGAAGGGATATTCCATATGGGACTATTTTATCCCACCCTTTTCATTGAATTATAATTCTATTATTTTAATCAAATAATGGGATAAAAATAATTTTAATATTATTTAATACCTCATATCAAGTACACGATAAATTTAATCTCAAACTTAATTTCTTGTCCCATCTAACAAATGACCCAAATATTTTTTCGTAGCTGCGGGTGTTTACAGTTCGATTTGAATCGGCTATTGGTCAAAATCACAATCAAATAAAATTAATCGATTTTAAAATTATAAAAAACTAAACCAAACAATCTAAATCATATATTTATCAATTTGGTTGTTTACCGGTTTTAGTTCGATTTGGTTCGCTTATTCGGCTATTAATCATATTTGAAAAAAAATAATTCATTCAAAAGATTAAAAAAATAAAACGATAAACAATTCACCACATTCACATGGCATGAATACAAAATGAGTTGTAGGAGTACCATTTCAAGTAGAATAAAGCAAGCAATTGACTAATCCTTGATATTTTAATCACTTTATATGCTTTTGACTTTCTATAAGCAACCACACAGAACAAATATTAAGTCAAATCCGTCAAAAACTTCTTTCCAATCATACCATGTAAATTCTAAGGCTTGATTCAATGTGCGAGCATTCCTTGTATTAAGCAACATTGATAAGAGAAAATTCAACCATTGACTTCCATAAGGTATTCTATTGTATAAAGAAGTCCTTTCTTTGGACTTTGGAATGCAGAAGGGAGGATGAGTCTTTATTTATTATTTTGTTAGAATCGAATATAATATGGGCCTTGTTGTTTTTTTTTAAATTTTTTGTTGCAGTTGTGTAATCTTTAGTTATTAAATAAAATCTTATGAATATAATTTTTAATACAAAATAATCTATAAAAGTTTATCGGTATGGCTCGATTATTTCTTTGGTTTTTTTGAACAAAACCAAAACAAACAAAATACTTGTTGGGTTTCTATATATAGAATGGAAAATGATGGAACAAACTGGAGGGAAATGAAATTTTGAAGTGAATTTCTTTACTTTTTAGTAGAAGCATTTCTCTTTATATTGAGTTTAACATCTTTAACTAATAGTGAGATAAGAAGAAGATGATTCTTGCGCCATCATCGTCATCGCTCGCTCGACTTAGCTTCGGATAATGATCGCGAGACTATTTTTGGACAAAATTCATTTAACATTAATTGTATGACAATTATTTGATCCAAAAAAATCAAACTCAATAATTTTTCCATATGCAGCCGTATTTGGTTGTATGCGGACTACATATGGTCCGAATGGATTCGTTGATTTGTTCAAAGTTTCTGGTTCCATATGCGGTCACATATGACATATGCAGACCACATATGGCTCCGCATATTAGTTCAGAAACTATTTTTCTGAAGTAATACTTATATGCGGCTGTATATGGCATATCGACGTGATGCATCAAAAAGATTGCAATTTAGACTAAAAAGTTACAACTTTTCTAACCATTGCATCTCTTCCTAAGAGGTGTTTGTTGGTTATAAATATCTGACTTCACCTCAGATATTGGTACTGAAATAATCATTTTACTTCTACATTTCTTACAATAAAAAATCTAGTGTAATTTTCTACCACTGAATGGTTCATCGTTCTACAAAATTTAAGGTACGGTTATTCTGTAAAAATTGATCATTTTATTCTGGGAGGATATATTCTGTAAACTAGGGTACTTGAAGGGAATAATTTTCTTAAGGACACACTGTGCATTCAGTGGACTTGATCATTTTTAAATTCACTTCTCTTTTTGTTAAATATAAAGTTTACTTGTTGTTTTTTATTATTAAAATACATATTTTATTTATCTTGAAAATAACAATCTTAAGAAAATTATTCGTCTTGTTAAATTTTTTAAGTTTTTAGAGATTAAGACCTTTATTATTTTCTACTCTATTTGAACTTATATTCTGATTCAAAGAGTATATAAACTTTATCGGAATATTCAAGTTCATTTCGATTACGATTGAAAGAATCTAAAAACTTCACCGTTAACTTGAGGAACAACTTGGCAATTTTTATTGTGTTGTTGTTCTATTGATCATTTGGAGATTAGAATATTTTAATTTTCTACTCCGTCAGTTTGAAGAATATAAAAACTTCACTGAGTTAGTATTTAGTTCGAAGAATAAAAAAATTTCACCTAGTTACTAAATTGAAGTGTGTGTCATTTTAGAGTGAAGATGACTATTGAAATAGAACGAACTAATCATTCATTGGTGAATTGTGTTGGCCAAACATCAACACCTATTGAATCAATAAGCCGTACATCAGTTGCATCAACGACAACTATGACGAAAAAGCCCGAAAAGTTTATGGGAGTAGAGTAAAAGATGTTCTTCTACCTCACCATTCTAAGTCTCCAATGCCTTATCAATGAAGATATGCATGTTTTGCCAGAGAAAATTCCTGACAAGGAGCGGTTTGTAGGTTGAAGCATAAAAACACTAAAATTTTCTATACAAGAACTACATACTCAATGGCTTAGAGGGTGATTTGTACATCGTATTCAATATGTGTAAGACTTCGAAAGGGTTGTGGGATACTCTTGAAAAGAAGTACAAAACTGAAGATGCTAGATTAAATAAGTTTATTTCTGCAAGGTTCTTGGAATTCAAAATGATTAACAGCAAGATTGTCATGTCCTAAGTCCAAGAACTACAAGTCATAGTGCATGACACCCCTGCGGAAGGTATGAAAAATTTGAATATGTCCATTGTTATGAGTATGAAATATCTTGTTAACTTTAACCTTATTTTTGAAGGAATGTTCATAAATGAAGCACTTCAAATAACAACTTTTATTGAGAAGCTACCTTATTCGTCGAAAGACATTAAGAACTACTTGAAGAACAAGATAAATGAAATAACTCTTGAAGACTTAATTACCTGGTTGAGAATAAAAGAGGACAACAAGGTTGCAGAAAAGAGGTCTAAAGGAAATGTTACAATATCTAGTCTAAATCTTGTTGAAGAGGCTCCTCCAAAAGGAAAAAAGAGAAAAAAAATCTTCTAGTCAAATGAAGGAGAAAAACTAGAAGAAAAAGGTCAATGAAAATTGCTATAACTATGGCAAGGTAGGCTACAAGGCAGAAGATTGTCGGGTCCCAAAAAAGAATAAGAAAAGGATCAAGCAAACATGGCAGAATCATTTGATGACATTGATGGTCTTTGTGCCATGCTTTTGGAGTGTAATATTCTTGGAAGCCCAAGGGATTGATTTATAGATTCCGAGCCACACGTCATGTGTGCGATATAAGGAATTATTTATATCATATACTCCCGCTGAACTAGATGAGACAATTTTTTATGGCTAACTCCACTTTGAAAAAAAGTTGAAGAAATGGGCAAGATTTTTTTAAAAATGACATTCAGTAAGGTGGTAACTCTAAACAATGTCTTTCATGTTAAGGAATTGCGGAAGAACCTGGTCTCAACTTTACTTCTTACTAAGAATGGATCCAAATGTGTTTTTATTTTCGATAAAATTGTAGTTAGTAAAAATAAAGTGTATGTAGAAAAATGTTACCAAACTAAGGGTCTTTTCAAACTCAAAGTATTTTTCATTGTTATGAATAAAGTTTTAGCTTCTTCTTACTTTCTTGAGTCAAATAAATTATGGCATTCTCATTTGAGATACGTAAATTATGAAACATCGCATAAAATGATTAATTTGAAATTATTGCCTAAGTTTGAGTGTAATAAATCACGATGTCAAGTGTGTGTGGGATAACAGTTTGCAAAACATTCTTATAAGTCTGTTGAAAGAAATTTCAATCCTTTAAACTTAATTTACACCGATATTTATGATATGAAGTCAATAACATCTCGTAGTGGAAAAAAATATTTCATAACTTTCATTGATGATTGTACTCGATATTGTTGTGCTTATTTGCTTAGTAGTAAAGTTAAAGCAATTAAAGCCTTCAAAAAATATAAAGTAAAGTTGAAAATCTATTGAACCAAAAAAATAAAGGCAATAAAAAGTGATTAGGGTGGAGAGTATGAGTCTCCTTTTGAAGAAATTTATTTGAAAAATGAAATTGTCCATCAAACAACTGCTCCATACTCACCTCAATCAAATGGAATTGCAGAAAAAAAAAATCAAACTTTGAAATAAATGATGAATGAAATATTTATAAGTTTTAATTTACTGCAAAACTTGTGGGAAAAAACTATTCTTGCTACTAATCGGATGCTCAATAGAGTTTCCCACAGCAAGATACAATTAATTTCATATGAGAAATGAAAAGGAAGAAACCTCTACTTAAAATATTTCAAAGTGTGGGGGTGTATAGTTAAAGTTCAAGTTCCTACACCTAAAAGGGTGAAAATAGGATCGAAGACTATTGATTGTGTCTTCATAGGATATGCTACAATAGTAAAAAAACATCCCGATATTCATGTTAATACGGTAATAGAATCAGATAATGTTGATTTTTTTAAACATATTTATTCATATAAAATGGAATGTGAATTGCCAAGTAAAGAATATAAACAACTTTAGGAAGAACAAAAGGAAGATGAAGTGGATGAAGAGAATCCAAGATGTAGCAAAACGTCAAAGAATAGTTACTTTCTTTGGATAGAATTTTGTAACATTCTTGCTTGAAGATAAGCCTCGAACATTTAAAGAAACTATGTCTTCTTCGGACTCACATTTTGAAAGAGGCAGCCAATAGTGAGATTGAGTCAATCTTGAGCAGCCATACTTGGGAATTGATTGATCTTCCTTCAGAAAATAAATTTTTAGAATCGAAATGGATCTTTAAAAAAAATAAGAGTTATTAACAAATATAAAGCAAGGATTGTTGTCAAAGGTTATAGATAAAAGGAAGGTCTTGACAATTTTGATCAATTCAAAAATTAGTGACACTGTCCGCGGTATATGGTCTTGAAATTCATCAAATGGATGTGAAAACAGATTTTTGAAATGAAGAATCAAAGGAAGAGTTTTTCATGGAACAACCTAAGAATTTTGTGGTTCCATGTAAAAAAAATGTGTAAACTTGTTAAGTCGCTTTATGAACTAAAACAAGCACTAGAAAATGGCATGCGAAATATGACCAAATAATGTTGGTAAATGAATACAAAATTAATGAGTGTGATAAATGTGTCTACATTTAAAATATCCAGAATTATCAAGTCATTGTTTGTGTGATATTTTGACCATTAGTGGAGACATTTCTGACATTAATGCTACAAAATGAATGTTGGCTAACAAGTCTCATATGAAATACTTAGGAGTTGCTGATATAACATTATGAATAAGAATTCATAGAACTCCTCAAAGATTAGCATTGTCAAAGCTCATTACATTGAAAAGGTACTCGACAAGTTAAAGTATTTGAATTTCAATATTTCCAAGACTCCAATAGATGTGAGCTTTGCACTTCAAAAGAATAAATGTTAAAGTGACTCACAATTGGAATATGCATGAGTTTTGAGAAGTTTGATGTATATCATGAATTGTACGGGACCAGATATAACATGTGTTATAAGTAAACTCAGTCAGTATATGAGTAATCTCAATCAAACTCACTGGATGGTAATGAAACAAGTTTTTTGGTATTTAAAACATACTTAAAAGTACACTTTGTATTATGAAAAATATCCTACGTTATTTGAAGGCTATAGTGATGCAAATTGGATCAACGGGTCTTCAAAAGTCAAATCGACAAGTTGATATATATTTACTCTTGGGGAAGGGGCATTGTCTTGAAAATCATTCACACAAACATGTATTGCTTGAATCCCTAATGAAATTTAAATTCATAACTTTAGATAAGACTGACATAAATGCTGGGTGGCTCTGGAATTTCTTGAAAGATATTCCTTTCTATACTAAACTGTTGACACCTGTATGCATACACTGTGATAGACAAACGACAATTGAAAGGAAAAAAACACCATGTATAATGGTAAATCTCATCACATATGATGAAGACATAACACCGTTAGACAACTACTCTCTAGTAAGATTATCAGTATTGACTATCTGAAATCAACGGATAATGTGTCAGATCCACTTACAAAAGGCCTATCTAGAGAGGCAATTGAGAGATCATCGAGGGTAATAGATTTTAGGCCTAGGACAAGTCAACATGGATGTAACTTTACCTAGCAGACCAGAGATCCTAAGAACTAGGTTCAAGGAGATCAAACAAAGTTATGATGACAGTTCAACATTGTCAAAGAAATCAACTCATTCTCACGATGAAGACAATGTTCAGAAACAAGAATAAAGCTCTAAGAGGTTTAGACTTTTTAATGGTTTCTAAGTTTGGCAGATATGACCAAATAGTTTATCTATAGGATTATATGTTTAGGAATCACCAATGCGAGTGTGAAATGAAAGCCGTTTCAAGGAGAATCTACTATAGGCCGATTCTCTATGCACTCATGAAATCAGAAAAGTTCATGGCTGAAACGAAATAAAACGTGAAAATAATAGATGGTTAAAGACTGATTGTGTAACTTGTATTTTCAATGTGTGCAATAAATTTTGATAATCCAAAGATATCATATCTACCGGTTGATCGAGTGCATTCGATCACTACGAAAAGTTTAAACAAAAACTTACTTATTTAGATGCAACTAGTCTTTGCTTGTAAATCACATATTTGTCCGTATATTCTATGTGAATTATAGTTATTTCCCATCCATGTGGGGGATTGTTTGATTTCTATATATAGAATGTGGTATATATTGAAAGGAAAGTGATTGGAAAATTATGGGAACAAATTGGAGGAAAATAAAATTTTGAAGTAAAGTAGCTCTACTTTTTAGTAGAAGCATTTCTCCCACATTGGTGGGAGAAAGAGACTTTTTTCTCTTTATATTGAGTTTAGCATCTTCTAGTTAATAATAAGCTAAGAAGAAGATGATCCCCGCGCTACCGTCGATCGCTCGGTTCTACTTCAGATAATGATCGAGAGACTATATTTTTGGATAAAATTCATTTAACATTAATTGTATGATAATTATTTAATCCGAAAAAATTAAACTCAATAAGTTTCCCTATATGCGGCTGCATTTGATTATATGTGGACTGCATATGGTCCTAATGGACGCGTTGATTTGTTCAAAGTTGCTGGTCCCATATGTGGTCACATATGACATATGGACCGCATATGGCTTCGCTTATCGGTTCAGAAACTAATTTTCTGAAGCAACGCTTATATTCGACTGTGTATGGGCATATGTTGGCTACATATGGATGC
Source organism: Withania somnifera (assembly GCA_039654485.1). Taxonomy (NCBI): domain Eukaryota; kingdom Viridiplantae; phylum Streptophyta; class Magnoliopsida; order Solanales; family Solanaceae; genus Withania; species Withania somnifera. The sequence goes on from JBDJHY010136338.1 coordinate 13,173, forward strand.
GATGCATCAGAAAAATTGCAACTTTTGCTGAAAAGTTACAACTTTCCCAATCATTGCATCTCTTCTTAAGAGGTGTTTGTTGGTTATAAATATCTGATTTCTCCTCAGATATTGGTACTGAAATAATTATTTTATTTCTATATTTCTTACAATAAAAATTTTAATGTAATTTGCTACCATCTAGTGGTTCATC
>JBDJHY010136358.1:0-13364 GCA_039654485.1 Withania somnifera
TTCACCAAGGGTGAAGACTATTCATACAATTTACTTACGGTATTTATTTAATATGAACTCCGTATTTATTATGTATTATATGGGCTAAAACCCTTAATTCTAGGGCTTGTGGTTCACATACCACGCATGGATAATAATTAATGTAATGTTGTTTGTTCCGATTAATTGATTGTTCTTCTATTTTAATATAATTGCGTGTCTAATTGCTGGCCACTTTTAGAAGTATTTTTATGCTCGCTATGTTATTGAATCCAATAACCGTGTGAGTGAACGGGAATAGAAGGAGTGTGTTTATGTTGCTAGCTTTAATCCGAGAATAGTAATATAACTAACTAACTAAGACATAATCGTGTACTTAGTTGAGATAGCTTAATGTTGTTATGATAAGTGAACAACACTCTAATTCTGTGTAGTTGTTACTTGATTAATTAGGTGGCTAACAGACAGTCAATCCATAGTCATAATATTAACTCCTAACTCAACAATCAACGGACAAATATATTTACTTAATGAAAGTTCCTACGAGTGTGTATGATTAATGCCATAGCCCTAGAATCGTTGTAAATCTTGAATTCATCTACTTGTGTTTTACATAATTATTTCTACCTTAGATTGCACTTTAGTTATATAGTAATTCATATACTCTTCTAAATTCATAATTTGTACCGTGGATATAAATCACTATCTAGCTCTATTTGCTGAACTAATTGAATATATAAGTCCTTGTGGGTTCAACAATCCGGCTCGCAAGAGCCACTATCTTACTTGTACGATCGCGTACACTTGCGTGTGCGTTTGGACACAACATGCATCAAAGTGTTCATCAACCAAAGGTTGAGGTAAAAAGGTATGATTGTTTTATTAAGATCTAGAATGTAGAGCCTATAGAAGTAGGAATAGCATAAAACTGGCCGAGCAGGAATAGCATAAATCAAAAGTACCATTGCTGTATAAATCATTGGTTGAGGATGAGATTGATTAGTATTTAGCAGGAGTCGCTAACAGTGTGAGACTATACAGTATTGTTGGACAAGATGACTATATATATTCCTATAGTATATCATATGATATAGAAGCATATCAAATTTCTTCAGAAAATTTGTTTGATCGATCCATAATATGACAGAGCACTTGGTAGTATCATGACATACCCTTGGATAGATCCTTGGGCAGTTAGTAGCCCTTAAGGAGCTTCTAGTGAGACCTACAGGGCTAGTGGTCATGAGGATTATCGAGCAATTAAGATAGTTGTAATCTATCTGAGATTTGAGGGATAAATACCTTGGGGTTTATTTATATGTGGAGAGTTCAAATATGAGGCTGCAAATTTTCCCCTTCACGAGGTTCTTTCATCATAGCAGCTTAAGCAGAGTAGCCAGAGTTTGGGTGTGACCCATCTAGCTCTTCCTTTGAGTCCTCAGAATGATTCCACTGATACATGAATTATGAGTTAGTTGTATGATAAACTAATATTTTACTGGTAACAACAGATTCAGTTTAGCCATTCTGGTTAGTCTGTGCAGATCTTTACTCAGTCAGCTGATAGAGGCCGGGGTACTCAAAATAGTTAGACCGTTAGTAGTGCATTTTTATGTTTGCAAGGACGTAATAGATAGAGTAGCTTAGTTGTATTCCTAGTTTACGGAAGATCGGGTTGTTATGACTGTGGTGAGCTAGGATATTGGGCCAAAGGGTGTTCGTAGCACCTATCCATGTAGTCAACAGTGATTGCAACCTTACCCCAAAAGTTAGTTAGGTAAGATTGTGGTATTAGTAGTTCTTGTATGCTGCCAGAAGGCTCAATTTTTGGGCTAGGGAGTGCCCCGGTTGTGGGTGCCTTAGTCAGGATGGTTAGTAGAGACTTCCAGGGGTTTTCCATTTTCATCTTGTGTCCTTGGGAATGGTGTGTCGGGTGAGATACCTTTGAGATCTATTTACAACACTATTTTATTTTATTTCCTAACTAGTTTAGTTTCGTTAACTTTGGTTATTCTTTTACGTATTTCATGCTTGATTATTTGTGATAGGTGTTTGACCTTACACTTATTGATATGGTAATATAGATTGGGTTTAGGGGTCACTTTTAGTCCCTTTGATGTTGTATCACTCTTTTATCTAGTTCTTTGGTGGCACCTAGGTTGTGATTTTTATTGGTGAGTTGAGTTTTTCCTTTTAGCCCAGGGAGGTGCTTGTGAGTTTGTGTTTAATATGGTCTTGTGATTCAGGGATTGAGTTCCCTTGTTAGGTGGACCTTGATTCAAGAGTTGAGTTCCCTTAGTAGGTAGAACTTTCTATATCCTAGATGTGCTTTTAACACCTTACCTTTTCATACACTAAGTGTTGGATACTGTTCGTAGGGTACCTTTTTTTCCCCGTGTATAGGAGGGAAATTTTAATTGGTGGATCCTAGTGAGGGATTAAAGTTGTATGGATAGTTTACCCTATAGACATATGTGCTGTAGCGGAGTTGGGTCTTGTGTGATAGGTTGCCGTAGTGATTTTTTGAGCATGGGCAGGTTACCCTTTTCTCCCTAGATTTGGGATTGTTAAATTATGGTAGGAAGGTTGTGATAGGAGACCTTAGGCTGTTGCTAATTAAGATCCATCGTATGTTCATGTTAGGAAGTTATTCCTCAAGAGTGCTTATTATTATTGTGTTTTTGAGGTTTCTCTATTTCTATCGGCAGATGCCTTATTATCCCACCAGCAATTCGATAGCTCTAGATTGTGACCCGCATTATCCATTACTTCCATTGATTGGTCCTAGAGATAAAGAGTGAGTAAGTTTTATGAGTATATGGATCGTTCTTTCTATTCTTCTCCTCAGTTCTGCATTGATTTCCAGAGCGCTATCTTTATCTATCACCAATGTTAGGTTTAACTATTTGGTTGTTATTTCCCTTGGTTGTGGTTTCTTGTAGTTTTTTTTTTTTGTGACCACAGGCATGTAATTATTCTGGTAGGCAACAATGATCCTTTAGTGGTGTATTGAGATTGTGGTATCCCAAAAGATTTTATATATCAGGTTATTTGAGGCATTTTTGGTCTTTAGTCAGTTGATGCGGTGGTGCAGGATTGATCCCTATGATTATATATGGATCATCGTGGATCAATTGACAAAATCCTCCCACTTTTTACTGACTGTATCTTCTTAGTATGTCAAGATATTTGTTGCTTTATATGTTATAAATGTTATTCTTAGCCTTTATATATTAGATAGGGGTGCATAGTTTACTTCATAGTTTTTAAGGACTATGTAGCATGATATCGGTACAACGATAGTTATGAGTGTGGCTTTTTTCCCACAACAGATGAGCAGTCTAAGTGAACCATTCAGGTCATCTAGGATGTGTTCTGGGATTATGTTTTGATTTGATGGTATTTGGGATTAGAATTTGGCTTTTGCAAAATTCTCCTATAATTCCAGCTATCATTAAAACACCCAGTAGTATTATTTGAGGCTCTGTATTGTAAGCATGTAGATCACTAATTAGTGGGTATAACAGTTTTGAGATTCGACCGTAGAATTTTTATTTGGTTTGAGACATTACACAGAAAGTCATGCCTATCTTCGATATATTTCGGAAAGCAAAGGGAAGATTAAGGATCTACTCAGATTATAAGTTTGCTTCCTTAGTGTTGTACGGGGTACTTGATGATTGTGGCTCATTTGGGGCACTATGAGATAATATAATAGATCTGCAAGGTTGGTTTAGAATGGGCCTACCTTTTGAGTTAGTACTGGTACACCCTATATCATCCACTTCTCAGTGTCTAGTTCTTATATACAAGATTCATTTATTATGACTCAGCTTGATTAGGCGGCTGGTTAGCTTGTGTTGAGCTCTTTGAGGTAGCTACTAATCAAAGATATAAATGTATTAGGTCTAGTACACATTTCTATTTTACTAATTCGTCAGGCATATGGTTCATTCAAGGAGTACATTAGGAGGCATAATGAATTGTGTAAATTTTACGTTCATGTTGTTTCATACATCGGGTACTCCTGTATTCTTGACTTTCAAAAATGAAAGTTTCTTTAGTGGTGGATATTGTAATGGACCTTGGGGCTATTTTCGTGATTTTTTTATGCTTAGAGCATTCTTGTAACTACCCTAGGTCATTTGAGACTTGCTAGGATTAGTTGGTTCGTTTCCTGGTAGTTTTAGGTTTAACTTTCTTTAAATATTATTACTTCCAAACCTACTCATCTTCCATGATCCAAAATATCCTTTTCATTAATTTCGTTGAGTCCGAAATATCGACTACATAAATATTCCATATATATATATATTGTCAAAATTAGACTTTGTTTCTATTTTTGAGCTTCAATAATTTTTATCAAGGCTAGATGGTGGCCAAAGCCTCATGTTCGTATGGCCTTGGTTATGATCGCATAGCCCCGGACCATTTTCCATCGCGATTGCATGATAGTGCATCTCGATCGCATATGTAACGATTAGTTCTTATGGCAATCGCGTGGTGGTGGGACATGATCGAGTAGGCTAAGGAGGTCAGGGGTCGCAATCGTGTGGGCCTACTCCATAATCTCGTAGAAGGCCTGATGGTCCTATATAAAGCTTTTACTTTTCTTCTTCGGTCATTTTCTCTTATTTCAGAGTTTTTTCATGGGAAACTAGTTATGTTAAGGTTAATTAAGGTTCTAACTTGATTTTTTATTCTGTGGAATGATATCCTAGTGGATCTATGTCGTTTCTACAGGATAATTCTTGATTTTTGCTATTGAAATAAAGTTTCCATGTTAAAAAAAGTTTCTAGGGATTATATCTTAATATTCTACCTTAAGTTTAAGCCCTATTTTGTACCATATTTTGTATGAGTTGTGCTCTACGTGCTGGTATAAATATTTTAGTTCTCTGAGTTATTAGGGTTTTCAGAACTGTTGTTAGGTTGGATTTCGACCCTATTATTTTTATAGCAATATGGGTCTTCTTTTATTTGTCTTCACTCATGGATTAAATTTTTTCTAGATTCATGTAGTGATGAACTTGCTAGTACTCTTTTCTTTCTAGTGTGATTTTTGAGGTTTTGGCAGGAGCTAGGTAGGCTACGGTCAAGTTTCTTCAGACTAGGTATTAGATTTTACATGCATGGTAAAGTTCCATCTCAGGGATTGGGATTTCTAGTTGCACCCTGATATTCTTATTAGTTCAGGCTATGGCCTATTTACCTGGCATATAGCTTGGTTACTTACCCTCAGGATATATTTACCTACCCACATGTTCAATGCAGACTATGGAAAGTAGTATGGTTGGAAAGGATTATTACCTTTGGTGCATACTGTTCATACGTTTCCTCTAGAACATAGACTGGTTGGGAAGGGATTATAATAGTTATTAGAGATTAGCCTGAGTACTTTGGTGGCTTTACAACTTATCTAGGTTGGCCGATTATTTTGTGTTTTACCTAAGGCATTGCATATGATTAGGACATGTGTGGTCATTTGACTATAAATAGATGAATATAGCTTTGCTGGATAGTTAGCAACCCTATGTGGTGATATTGTACCTAGCCGAATACGACTTTGCTGGAAAGTCAGCACCCATATATGTGATGATATTATGCCGTAGACCGGTGCAAGAATGGAAGTGACTTGTGATGGACTGATCTATGATGGATCTATACTTCTCTTTTGTGGGTGTGTAATTGGCCCTTAACGGGTGCCTTATAGGAAGTTGTGGAATATTTTGTGCGGTTACTTGTGTCTTGAGAGGATGTACCATATGAATAGGGCTCTGCAACCATCCTATGGATTCCAGTTAGCATCTTTAGACCAGTTGGGCCTATTTATTCACTCTTTGTTGCAAACATGCATTAATAATTTAAAAGGTAACTGGATTTTCACAAAGTAACAACTGGAAAGGATTTCTTATACATCATTTGTGTCCACGACTGTTGTGACAGTATGGAGCTATTTTCTCGTGTAACCTAATCTATCTTATCACTGGCACTCTGATTTTAGTGTATTGCCTACATGGAAGCAGTTAGATTTCACTGCGGTTCTGATTCTCCTATTTGGCTGGACTTGAGTTCTAGTGAGATATGATATACGAGTTGAGCAAAATCGTAGCATTTTTTGCTGAAGACTATTAACCTCCACTGCGAGATTAAGACCGGGGAGAGAGTGTATAGGAAATATTGACCTTTGCTGTGAGATTAAGACCTGGGAGAGAGTGTACAAGAACTATTGACCTCCACTCTGAGATTATAACCCAAGGAGTAGGGGAGCATCCAGTCACTATTGACCTCTGCTGCGAGATTATAGCTGGGGAGGGTGTGTGTGGGCACTATTTGCCTTTCCAGTATCCCTTTGCATTTCATTCCTAAGCGTTAATTTTTACCGTTCGAGACATAGGGGCAGAACCTTTTGGATTACTTGCTTGCCTAGTGGTACCTACTGGTAGTATAGGATGCTGCCCATGCTTATTTGCCCGTAGACTTTGTTTGTTTCCTTCTGTCTCTGATAGGTACTATTCAAGCACTTGTTGTATTTGATTGTAGCTTAGCTTGTTTGTGGTTTTTTATTTTTTTATTGGTCTTTCCTTGTGTTGGTTACGTTGGAGCTCCAGGTACGTGTCACGTTTGTTCATGATTTGCTTGTGGTACAGTTTTTGTGTGTGATACCCTAATAGTGACTCTCTTTCATACTTTTTAGATCATACTGCACATACTTATAGATAATCCTTCATTGTACTTGCTAGATATTATTGCAGTTATTCCTTTCTGTTCTACATTATATGCCACTCTCCTATCTACTTTTGATTGATTTTTACCTTGCTTTTGCTTACTTTTTCCCGGTCGGCCAATGATGCCCACTTGGTACCCATTATTTTTGGTACTTATGCTACACGTATGTATTTTTTATAATTTAGGTATTAGTACTAGTCAATTGGAACGATGCGATCTTGCAATCTTGTTTGGTAATGTTTTAGGAGATAGGGTGAGCAATGAGCATTGATGTTTGCCAGTTCTCCTCCTATCTATATAACTATTCTCCTTTAACTCTGAATTGCGATGTGTAGTTTTTACCCCATTGTAGGTTGTATTTTTTACCTTTTCTGTATTCAAATGTACTACAACCATGATACCAGGTTCTGGGGAGTCAATTTCAGTAAGATATGTTCATGTTCTATTTTTGTTCCTTCCTTTCGTCTCCCTTCGAATTTATTTTGTTTCTTGGCACTTTCCATTGCTTTATGCTCTTGGCTAGGTTAGGATTGTCTACAGGTAGGATGTAGATGCCATCACAACTCAATTTTTGGGTTGTGACATCAGTACATGGAAACTCTTGAATAAGTAAGTAGGTATAGTAACAGGCTATATAACATAATAATATAGGTGCTATGCAATGCATGATCAACTTAACTTCAAAATCAATTCAAATAAGAAATTATAAGAAGTTTAGAAAATATAGTTAACTATCTTCATAACTCAGAGTATAAAATAAACTCATTGAAATAGCTCAGAATCAACAATTTTTAATAAAAGAATAAATCCTTTGTTAAAACCTTCTTCCAAGTTCTTTACTTCAAAACACTCAAGCTACATTGGGATTTTTTTCTAAATGACATACTTTGTGTCTTAGAAATGAAGTCCATCTATTACCTCGTGTCTAGGGGATACTAGACCTTTCCAGGGAAGTGATATTCTTTTCCTAGTGGATCAACCAAGACACTTAAATGAACTAATCGGAAAATAATAATGTTATACTCTTGGTGACGAAGGTTTAGGGAATAAGGGCCTCTGCCCAACCCATTCGGTGCTAATACTCCTCCCTAAAATATTTACACATCAATTCTCAATAGTCTTGACTTTGTGGAACACCCCTAATGAGCCCATAAGCCATATTATAACGTCAACACCCAAGACAAGGGGAACACCTTCAATGGAATCAACTAGCCAAAAAATCATGCTAAACCACAATACATAATAGTCTTAAGAAAAGATATCAATTTGACACTTCATAGTCGTTCTTTACTATTAGCTTATAAATAAGTATAAAAATCATCATCAAAAATCTCAATCAGGCTTAATTAGACAACAACTATCAATTTAAATCTCTCCATAATTAGGATTAAAATCATGTAAAAGTCAAGTAATTTATGATGCTTCAACTCTCAATTCAAATTTAAAATTTAAAATTCAAAAGCATCAATAATTCATGATTTTAAGACTTTCATCAACTTCTAGTACAATTATTGTGCTCATGGTTCTACAACTCGAGAGGTCTATGAAACTTTGTAAATAACATGTTGTTTCATCAATAAATCACATCATAAGGAAATCTCAATATTCAATATAATTTAAGAAACCCTAGACATGATTCTACAAATCTAATTCTTTAGAAAATGGTTTTGGGGCACTTGGACAAAATAGATCCTTGTTCATAGTCCGTATACCTAGAAGGAACACTTTTAATAGGAGGAATTTGGTTGAAGAAAGGTTATGTTGAATTCTTTGGTGAACCCTAAACTCTACTCATAAGCAAAAGATTTTGAACAAACGTTCCTCTTAATTTGCTAATGAATTAATGAATGAAGGAATACAGGTTTGGGTAATTATATTAACCTTATTTCTAAAAAAAATGGGATATATATGAAAAGATATGGGAAATTACTAAATCCTTGCAAAAAAAATGTTAAAAATCTGTAGTAAGATGTCAAGGGTCACCCTATGAATTGTGAGGAGGAGTCGCAACTTGTGATTTTAACCCGTGGCATCCATGAAATACTTCCAGTACTCAGGTCTTGCTTCCTACTCAGGACTTGCTTCCCATGAGTTGATGGTACAAGTCATGAGTCCTTCATATGAATTGTAGGTCCTCTCAGCTAAGATTTTTGTAGAGTTATAAAATAGATCAATCAAGTCATGACTAGGAGTCACGGCTTGTGACTTTCTCTCTCCCGACTTGTAAGACCACTCATGGTTTGAGGGATAGAGACTTCAACCTTTCTGGGTCTCTCTTATATGAGTCACTACATGACTCGTGAGAGCTTTCCATGAGTCATGACATAACTCATGGTACCCTAGGAGAAATTTTAATTATCCCTTAGCACAAAAACATATTTTATTACTTGATCCAAGCATGGGATATTACAATATCTCGCCCTTGAAATCATTCATCCTAGAATGAAAAGGTAAGCTAAGGAAAAGAGGAAGAATAGACTACAAGTTGCCTGGAAGGCTGTAAATAGACTCAAAACATATGAACAACCTACCAACCTTGATTAGGATACTAATTCAACTGACTGATATACATATTACTAGAACTGGCGTCAACTACCATGAAATAGCGACTCATATAAGTACTACTATAACAAACATTAACTCTCATTAAATCATTCATGAATACACTCAATAAACTCATGCAATTCTACGATACTACATTCTACAATCACTCAAAACAAAACCTAAACAATGAGATTATTGCATTAGATTAGAGCAGAACTAGAAGTAAACAAATGCAGGTATCTACTAATCATATTTGCCTTTGCCCCCCAAGTAGCACCCTCAACTAACTGGTTCCTTCAATGAACCTTAATAGAAGAGATTTCTTTGTTTACTTTTTGGTCTAAAATCTACACAGGGAACTCCTCACAGGTCAAACAATCACTAATGCTGACACTCTCTAAGAGTACTACAAAAGAGGGATCTGCCAAAAATTTCCTCAACACGGAGATGTGAAAGACCAAATGAACTACTGCAAGCTCTTCCAGAGGATCTAACCCATAGAAAACATTCCTCACTCTCCTCAAAATATGATATGTCCAGATGTAATACATACTAAGCTTACCGTTCATACCAAACTTCATGAGTCCCTTCAAAAGAGAAACTCTAAAAAATGCCTAATAATCTACATAAAATTTAAGACCTCTCCTTCTCACGCCTTTATAAGACTTATGTCTCATCTGTGTTGTCCACAATCTATCTTGAATAATATGAACCTTCAACATTGTATTAAGACCATGCTCTGTCCCTATCTTCACTAAATCACCTACCTCAAACCATCCAATGGAATACCTATACTGTATCCTATACAAAGCCTTAAATGAGGCCATCTTGATACTACAGTGATGACTTTTGTTGTAGGCAAACTCTATCAAAGGCAACTGCTCAACCCAAGTGCCATTGAAATCAATTACACCTACACTCAACATATCCTCTAATATCTGGATAATCCTACCATCCTGAACGTCTATCTGCGGATGAAAAGATGTGTAGAGTGAACTCCAAAACTATGAAATAAACTATGTAACTCGTTACAAAATAATAGTCAAAGGTATACCATGCATATTTACGATCTACTACAAATACATCTTATTATACTGCTCACTTGAATAGATTGTGTTAACTGGAAAGATGTGGATTGACTTAGTCTTGTGTTCTACTATTAGCCATATAGAATCATGCCTCTAGGCTAAGAGTAAACTAGTGAAAAATTCAATATTAATTACTTCTCAATACCAGGTTGGAATACTAAAACTCAATATTTCTCTTGCTGGTCTCGGGTGCTGTGCCTTCACCTACTGACTCTTAGGACACTTATCCACAAACTTTGATATGTCCTTTATACCACTCCACCAATACACCTCTCTCAAATCTCTTTACATATTTGTATCCCTAGGATGAATAGACACCCTAAACTAAATGAGTTTCTGTCAAGGTCATCTCTCTTAACTCATAAATTTCGGAACACATAGGTGACCCTAATAACAGAGGAAACCTACACTTTCTGGTTTTTAACTACACTATTCAATTAAACAAGGACTTGATCGGCATCTTTCTTTTCTTTCTCCTCAACTAATAGAGAGGACTCATAAGCTTTTTAAAAAATCATACCCCCATCCTTTATACCAATCAATATCACCCTAAGGTGTGAAAGTCTGTGTACCTCTATAACTAGCTTCCACTTTCCCTTAATAACATGTGAAAGACTACCCAAGGATAATTGGCTAAGGGTATAATCAACTAAATTGGCTTTCCTCGAATGATACATCACCCTCAAGTAATAATCCTACAAAAAATCTAACCAAATTGTCGATTAAAGAATCAAATCATTTTGATCAAATACATACTAAAGATATTTATGGTCGGTGAAGATGTCTAAATGTACTTTGTACAAGTAGTTCCACCAAATCTTCAAGGAAAAACCACAACTGCCAGCTTAAGATCATGAGTTGGATAATTTTTCTCATAATATATAGATGTCTAGAATAATATAATACCACTTTACCATTTTGCATTAGAACGCAACCAAACCAACTTCAGAACCATCACAATATAAAACAAAACATTTGAAACCCTCGACCAAAGTAAAAACTAGAGATGAAGTCAATCTAGTTTTCAGGAGTCGTGAAAACTCTTCTAACAAAATTTTGACCACTCAAACCTCACTTTCTTTTGAGTCTAACTGGTCAAATTAGTGGAAGGAAGAGAAGCCCTGAACAAACTTCATATAATACCCAACTTTTCTTAACCTAAAAGTTAAGTTGTGATTTGACCTGTAGACAAGCCTAATCCTGGCCTAGATCAAGTGGCGATGGGCCGAAAACAAGTACCCACCAAAAAAGGGAAAGGAGATGAAGAGAATGAATAGAAATAGAAAACAAAAATATATAGCTAGACATGGCTCCCCAAAACCTGGTATTGTGTCTTTAGAGCTCTATATACAGAAAGGTACAAAATACAACTCATAAAGGGGCAGAAACACAAATTAGCTATCTAGACTCCAACTATCTCTAAAAACATTTAATGCATGATTGCTACAAAGAACCAATCAATAGGATAAACTGGTTTAAGGATACTAACAGGAATCCACATGATTGCTGCCATGCCCTAGTCACAAGGAAGATCCTCTCCTAGCCCAACTAAGGTCCCGAGCACCGAATATTAATACTAATAATTTTCGTAACTGATAAGAGGGCACCCTTTAAGGGATACGTACACACCATACAGGGAAATACACGGTGCTACCATACACCAGTCCATTATAACATACTCCAAGGCTGGTACCAAGCTAGAGGATTATATCACAAGACAAGAATGCTTACTACCAACAAAGCAATATCCAGCTAGGTATAATTTCATCACATGGGGTTTCAAACTATCCAGAATAGTCATACCTTGATAGGTATGGTATCATAACATAGGGCTGCTAACTAACCAGTGAAGTTGCACCTTCCAATATATTGTCCCAATGGTGCTACACCTGTCGGACTCACACAAAGTATCTCTTGTAGAAAATAAAATAATAAGCCTACCTAGATTTTCTCAAAATCAAGGGATATCTACTAAGATCTAATCACTAATACAATTCCCTACCAAACCTCACTATGTTCTAGAGTCCATGTTAAACATGCAGGTAGGGCGACAAAGAACCAAGGTAACTAGTTAAGTACAAGCCAACTAAGTAGGCCATGGATCGAAAGAATAAGCATATCGAGGGCCTAGTAGTAATCCCAGCCCCGAGCAAGCTCTTACCATACATATACTACTCTAATACCTAGTCTGAAGAAAGTAAACTGTAGCCTACTTGGATTTCAGTAATGTCTTCGAGAAGCATTCAAAAATTTCCATAGAATCACATACAAAGCTTAAAATCACATGAGGAAAGAAAAAAATGTAATCCTAATGTCAAGATAAAATATAACTAACAAGTATAGCACAACTCACACGTCAAGTGGTACAAAATAGGGCTCAAACTAATAGTAGGAATTGAAGATATAAGCCCTTCAAACTTTAAGTGCTATAAACTACTCTGAAGACGCCCCTCTAAAGGGCTAATTACTCTGAGTGCCTTGGCCCTCTGTTGGCTGACTAAGAATGATCCAAACTGACTCACTAGACTAGCCCAATAGAATTTGTTGTTTCCGCCGAGATCATTTTCTATCATATCATTCACTCACAAATTAGGTAAAACTAGAATCGTTATGAATCTCAAAGGAGGAGATGGATGGGTCGAACTCAAACTTTTGCTACTCTACCTTGGCTGTTATAAGAAACAACCTCGGGAAGGGGGCTCTCTTTGGCCTCATGTCCAAACACGCCATATATCTAAACTACCAGGATGTTTATCCCGTTAAAATTCCCAACTACCATTTCCATGGTTTCAGGCAATCACCTTTAAGGGCAACCAACTATCTGAAAGCTAGCCAAGGGTATACCCTACTACCAAGAGCTCTATCATCATACAGAGTGACAATTAATCCTTTATGAAAAAACCGACATCCACGCATTTCTCATATCATACAATGTAGAGATATGTCTAGCCATCTAGTCAAATGATGCTGCATATTCCCAAAGGTCAAAGACCCATGCTAGAAACCAATCAAACTTATCTTCAA
>JBDJHY010136367.1:0-13364 GCA_039654485.1 Withania somnifera
TGGTTATGATATTTATTATACATGTAAGAAAAAGATTAGGGCGATGCTTCCGCTGCGTAGAACATATATTCTAACACTAAATGCACCTCTTGTGAGGATTCAAATATATATATTATAAAGGTAAAATAGAGACCGATTGTATTCCTACTATTGTTCATATATATGCAGCAAAACTGGGCATATACACAAACAAAATGCATATGCAGCAGGCAAGGCGAAAAAGCAGCTAGAGAAGGGCTAAAAAAAAAAAAAGGAAGAGATGACTATCTACTCAATCAAGAATTAATTTGAAGGCAATAATTTGATCAACTTAAAAGCCGACCTCATGAGCCAGCCATTGCTAATTATCACTTGACCCTCAGTGTCTACTACTGCTTTGGAGAATCGATATGTTAAAATTCCTTGTTCGTAACTATCCAAGACATAATTGCTAACGAAAGCAATTAAATGCTACGTCAGCCAAGAAGGGACTGAGAGATCGATTAAGGAGGATGAAGGGGTTTAGGAAGAGGATGAACAAGTTATGGGCGAAGGAATCCAGGACATAGATAGGGAGACAGCAGTGGCAGTGTGATATATATATATATATATATATATATATGAATATTGTTACAAATTCAAATAATGAAATAATTGAAGAGATTAGAAGAATGACGAGTGCTTACATCAACCTTTGCACTTGAAAGAAATGAAATCGACATGTTCACTGATACATTCCTTGGGAGACCCTCCACATAGACCATCGCACCCCCAACTTCGTCAACTAGATTGGCAATGGCGCCAGATGCTAACTTTCCTTCTCTATCCTACAAAGATACACAAACAATATTTCAATTTCCAATCTGCGCTATGACAAGTAATTAGCTACTAGACAACCCCTAATAATCCTAGCATAACCATTCCAATACGTACATTGCTAATATGTCTTATTTAGTACTATGTATACACTCTTCGACACGATCCTGGGGTCTAACTTAGCCACTAGACCAGGTATATATTTTAATATAATAGATGATAGTGATAAATAAGGTAAAAGATATGCAAATGCACATTTAGCCACTGAAAATAAAGAGGATCAAACATAACCATTAGACGAGTTGTATATTCTACTATACGAATCGAAGAGAGTCACTTATAACCACTAGAAGAGGTGCATATATATTCTAAGTTGGGCAAAGAAAAATTGAAGAGGTTTTGTCATACAGTAAGACGAGAAGGAACTTTGAAGGTACAAAAAACTTGATCCGGTTCAACTCGATCAACCTGAATGCCTCTAAGCGCATTATACTCATAAAAGGAGCCGACTGGCCCGACTCGATGAGGAGGAAAGACAAGAGAGGAAACCCGGTCAGATTCTGACTGAGTTAATTCAAGAAAAGCTCTTGCTTTCTCCATTTTCTTAATTAATTTCCTCTAAATTTATAAGAGTAATCGTTCCTGTTTTTACAAAGAGTTATAATGAGGGTGTCTTTATGTAAGAAGTCGATGATTTATAGAGTGATTTTAGTTCTTTTTCTCATTTTCCATGTGCTGTCCGTACTGCATGACTTAGATTTCCTAAAACTATTCACGTTTTATTAATTTAATATATTTAAGTTATGGAGAAATTGGTTTACACAACTTTTCATTCAACTCTTGGTCTAAAATTATTCTTTAATATATATTTCTGGTTCAATAATAACTCTCAAAGTACTATCCTTTTCTATTTCATATGATATCATTTTACTTAGACATCGTATATAAGAAAAAAATTTAAAATTTATGATCTCAAGTAATTTTTAAAAATTTGTATAATCATTTCATCAACGTAAGAATTTTAAAATCAAATTATTATATTAAGATAATTTTATTTTTGAGATGGATTAAAGAGAAACAACTGCCACTTAAAATGAAGCACGGAAATAAAATTTGATGATTTTTTTCAATTAAAAAAATCACGTAATTTATTATGATTGATCACATACTCTATGAATATTTAATTTAAAGAGTATTAGTAAAGCTTCAATAATCATAATATAACTAGTTAATTCAATATTACTAATACACTCGATTCAGTACTATTTCAGACGATTCCTAAGAACTAAAGAGGATCTAACTTAAACACAAGCTAGACCAGCTTGTCGAGAATACTGAAGGACCAGGTTGATCTATCGGTCCGTCATTCATTTACTCACCTAGTTTGTTAGGTTCACTTAGCTTGTTAGGTGATAGCTTAGTAACATATTACATCTCTCTCTCTTTCTCTCTCTCTCTCACACACACACACAGAGATATATATATATACTATCACATGTATCTTATTAATCACTTGAATTAAAATATAATAAAACTCTTTCTCTATAGCGTTTTCTCGGTACATCTCCAGATCTCCTACTTCTTCTTTTTTTTCTTCATGTCTTTCATTGCTTACTGAATTTTTGAACACCAAAATTCAAGAATACTTTGCTTATTTCATTTTACAACATGGTATCAGAGTTATACGAATTAGAAGAACCAGTTTGTGATCTAAATTCTTTTAAAAAAAATCATTGTGTAAAGTTCTAGATTCTTGTAAAGTTCTTGAAGATTGAAAATGGCATAAACAAGGCAAAATGGTGTTGATGACACACAAAATGCTGAAAACAATCACACAAATCAATGAACATAGTTGATTACAATCATTCCTTATTTCTTCACTCATCTGATGTAAGTGAAATTCAAATTATTTTATTTCAATTGACTGGAGTAGATTTTTTTATGTGGTTCAGGTCAACACCTATTGCCTTACTAGGTAGGAACAAGCTGGGAATGATGAATCTTGCGTGAAACAGAATTTTCCTGAGTTGGGCAATCATTCAAAAATAATTAATGTCATTGTGTTGTCATGGATTCTTAACTCTGTATTTAAGAGCTTATTATGAGGAATCATGTATGCCTCGGGTGCCAATTAGTTTAGGAAGAACTTTATGAAAGATTTTATAAGGTAAATGGGTCAAAAACCCTTTAATCTTCACAAAGAAATTGCTACATTTGTGCAAGGAACTTCATCTATTTCAATTTATTAATCCAAGTTGAAAGATCATTAGGAGGAATTTAACGCTTTGGTTCCTTGTCTTGATTGTAATTGTGAAAAATCAAAGGAGTTTATTCAACAATCAAAGATTAAAGTTGTTTCAGTTTCTAATGGGGTTGAATGATACCTACTTATAAGCCAGAATCAGATATTGTTAATGAGTCATATGTCAATTGTGAATCAAGCCTATTCTATGATAATGAGTGATGAAAATAAAAAAGTTATGAGTTTTAGTTCTAAAATGTTGGGCGTTAATCTTGTTGTCTTGCAAGATCAAGTTAAGTCTGTTATGTATTCAAACGGAACAAGTAATTAAAGGTTCAAAAGGAATTTAGTAATATAACACCTAAGGAAGGTAATTTGTATTGTGACCATTAATAATTCAAGAATCACACAAGGAAAACCTACTATAAGCTGATAGGATATCCTCGTGACTATAAGTTCAAAAAGAAGGGTTATACAGCTCAAAATGTTCAAGTTGAAGGTACAAGAAGATACGATCAAACAGATCAGTTTTCTCACTTAGAAGGAACGAGTCCAATAAACCCAGTCACTCAGTCGAATAAAGTGAAAATTAACCAACTGAAAGGGTATGCTTTCAACAAAGATTAATATCAACAGTTCTTGCGGTTTATGAGGATAAAGCAAAACTCCTCACACTCAGCCAACACAGTAAGTATCACCACTGCTCTAACATCACTTAAACATGAACACAAGTGGATAGTGTACATTGTAGCCACTAACCATATAGTGAGATATGCTAGACACTAAATCTATTTGCGGATTAAATAATTCTAAAAAAAATTCTACCAAATAGAGACATGTCACTGGTAACTCATATTGGTGCATGTAACTTTAATGAAGGAAACAAAATCACCAACGTGTTTCATTTGTCACAATTTAAGTCTAATTTGTTGTCTGTACCAAAACATTCAATGAAATTATATTGTTCTGCTTCTTTATTTTTAAGGAACTCTACAGTGGGAAGGTGAAGATGATTGGTAAACATGAAGAAGGACTTTACATTCTTACAAAAAAACTGATGCTGAAAATAAGTTGTCACTAATAGCTAAAATTTTTTATTCTAATACTAATAGTATGGTAAATGTAGATGTTCATGTATGTCATAAAAGACTGGGATAAGTTTTTATTACTATTCTTAAGAATATTCTCAATATAAAACTTGTTATTAGTGCTGAAAATGTTAATAAATATCAAATATATCCTTGTACTAAACAAGTTAGATTATCTTTTTCTAATAGTAATAAAAAAATCTGCAAACAGCTTTTATTTGGTTCATGTAGATGTATGGGGTCCATATAAGGAATCCATATTTGATGGAAACAAATTTTTCTTAACTGTTGTGGATGACTATTCTAGAATGACATAAGCATTGCTGTTAAAACTAAAATCTGATGCATGTGTTACTATTACCTATGTTCATATTCAGTTTAACAAAATAATTAAAGTTGTTAGGAGGGATAATGATTTTGAATTTATTAACCATGCTTGTCATGATCTGTTTAAAGAGTTAGGAATTATACATCAAAGAACTTGTGTCTATACTCCTTAACAAAATGGGATAGCTAAAAGGAAGTATAGACACATACTGGAGATTACTACAACAATCAGGTTTCAAGCTTACACTTTTATAAAATACTGAGTCATTGCATTTAAGTTGTTGTGTATATTATAAATAGAATTCCTAGTATTGTTATCAATAATAAAACTCCTTATGAAAATCTCTATAATAAGAAGTCATCTTTTCATCATCTTAGAGTTATTAGATGTATTTGTTATGCTAAAACTGTGCAAGAAAAAGATAAGTTACAATCCTGTTAATCGGATATGATGAAGTTCAAAGGCTATTTTTTGCTTGACTTGACTAACAATTCCTTCTTTGTTAACAAAAATGTGTTTTTTCAAGAAAATATTTTTTCATTCAAGTTGATGAAACATGTAGATGCATCTATTTTCAGAACTAGTAATCAATTCTTCTATGAGGTTATGCAACATTAAGGGATTCCACATACTACAAATGATGTCCATGTCATTCATGAAGAGCCTCAGCAAAGAACAAATGGGAATCAAACAGATGAAGAGGTAGAGCCATACGATGAACAGGTAGATAAACCTATTCCAAATATTGATATACCTATTCATGTACAACCTAACATAGATTAGCCTGGTAATCTTTATTAAAGGAGGTCAAGCAAAGGAAAAAGACCTCTCTTGTGGCTAAAGAATATTGTCTCCTCAAATGTACAAGTGATATCTTATGCTATGAAAAATTATCTCTTATGATCATCACTCAAAATTTTATTAATATTATCTTGCCAACTTGCAAGTATCACAGAGCCTAGGACCTTCTCAGAAGCTGCTGCAGATCCAAGGTGGAAGGAAGCCATGCAAGAAGAGATTAGTGCATTAAATCAAAATTATACCTATACGATTTGTCAACTTCCAGAAGGTAAAAATCCCATAGGATGTAAGTGCATTTACAAGGTTAAGTACAAGTCTACAAGTGAGGTTGAAAGACTGAAGGTTAGACTGGTAGTAAAAGGTTATAGTCAACAAGAAGGAACTGATTATCACAAAAAAAAAATCTCCAGTTGTAAAAATAAAAATTGTGAGAACAATCCTTACTTTTCCTACATAAAATAAATGGCATATATACCAATTGAATGTGTGTGATGCCTTCTCACAAGGAGGTATGCATAATAAAATTTGTGAGCTTACCTCGGGGCTTTGAAAGTCAGGGGGAGAAAGTGCAAACTTAAATATTTTTTGTATGGACTCAAACAAGCACCAAGACAATAGAACACAAAATTGAAGGACATATTGATAAAGTGTCAATTTAAACAAAGTGATCTAGATCATTCCCTCTTCATAAAAAACGTCAGACTCTGGCTTTGTCATTGTACTTATCTATATTGATTACATGCTTGTTACAGGTGACAATCTCAAGATGATTGGGGAAACCAAGAACAACTTGAAGGAAGCCTTTAAGATGAAAAATATCATAAACTAAAATATTATCTGAAAATTAAATTTACACGGTCCAAACATGAAATTCTAATGAATCAAAGGAAGTATTCTTTGAAACTCATAGCTGAAATAGATCTTGATGGAGCTAAACATGCACCTGTTCTAGTGGACACTAATATCAAGCTTACAGCAAAACAATATGATGATCATCTCAAAGCTACTGAAGTTAAGATATCTCATGATCCTTTGACTGATAAGGGTGCTTATTAGAGTTTAATAGGTAAACTACTATATCTTACCATGAAAAGACCTAATATAAACTTTAGAATCCAAACTTTGAGCCAATTTTTTCAACAACCAAAGAAGTCAGATATAAATGTAGCCTTGAGATTGTGAGATATATTAAAAATCATTCAGGTCAAGGTGTTCTGTTATCCATCACTCAAGACACAACTGTAACTGCTTATTGTGATGCTGACTGGGCATCATGTCCACTTATAAGAAGGTCAGTCTCAGAGTATTTTGTGAATCTTGGTGATTCACTAGTATCTTGGAAAACCAAGATACAAACTACAGTATCTAGATTATCTGCAGAAGCTGATTATAGAAGCCTTGCTAACATTGTGACAAAACTGAAGGTCTAATGAAAGAGCTGGGAATAGAAGTCAAGGTTCCTATTATATCTACATAGATAGCAAGGCAGTCATTCAGATTGCTATCAATCCAATCTACCATGAAAGAGCCAAATACATAGAGATTTATTGTCACTTCATTAGAGAAAAAATAACTCAAGGTCTTGTGGCAACCAATTATATTTCAACAAAGGAACAACCAACTGATATACTGACAAAAACTGACAAAAATGCAACATCAGTACTGTAATTCCAAGCTAGGGATGAAAAATATTTTCAACATTTCTAGCTTGAGGGGAAGTGTTGAGAGTACTGATGGACCAGGTTGATCTAGCTAGTCCTTCTTTCATTAACTCAATTAGTTAAAACAGTTCTATTAGTTAGTTAACCACTTAGTCTATTAGGTTCATTAGTTTGTTAGGTAAAATGCTACATAGAGTGTTTTTCTTGCCATATGATCAGTTAATGAAGACACCCTAGATCTCGACTCGTCTTATTTTATGGTTGGGGCCATAATGTAGACTAATAAATCAGCTCCACCTATTAATTAAAGGCCAACATATGTCATGTACTCACAATTTCATTAAAAAAAGGGCATTTATAATTTAAATCTTAGCATTAAGTGCAATTGTGATCCAGTAAGACGAATAAGGGACATTTTTAACTCGAAAACTGAATATTAAGAGAAAATATCACCCCATAGGTCAAACATGAGGAATTTAAATCATTTTCAATAAGTTAGGAATATTCTTTACTCTTTTCTGCATATTTAACCAAATTTAAACATGTTTCATACAAAGAACCCTAAATAGTTTTACTTGAGTCGAAGATCTATTAAAAATAATTTTTTATTTTTATAAGGTAAAAGTAAAATTACATACACACCATCTCGTCATATTTCACCTTTGAGATTATACTAAATTTGTTAAGATAATCCAGAGTTAAAGATATATTAAATAGAAGCACATCTGTGAATTATGATTAAATGTCACAGCAGAACTAGTAAAGCAAACTCTTCACGTCTGGCATTACTCTCTATAAAGTCAAAATTGCAAGTGTGAAACGTAACGCTCTAATATTTGGATGCTTCACTTAGTCCACGTTGCAAATACTCCCGAAAAAACAAACCAACAAAAAAAAAAAAAAAACCTAACACAAACAAGTCTATATAACACTTACTCTACTTCAATTCCTAGTAATGATCGAACCAAAAAGTTGAGAGTGCAATTTTATTTCTTGGTAAAAAAATTCTCTCTGTTTATTTATTATGAATGAATTGATGCATGTTTATGAAAAAATGTACCACTTCGTTTCTGCTTTGTTTCAAGTCTTGTGCATGGTTTTGCTGTTACTTGAATTAGTGAAGTAAAAATATATATCTGTGTTTATATACATTTTTTTCCTCTCAAATTTTCTCAAATCTTGTTTATAAGTATATATATATATATGTTTTGACTTAATTGGAGTTAGATTTTTCATGTGATCGCTCAATTCTAATAGTTTTTATCTTGAAAGTCCCTTTTTTTATTGAACAAAAAATGGAATCAAGAAGAAAAGTGAATTGAATGACCATCGGAAAAATCTAACTTGAAAAGAGTGAATTTTTGTTACTTGAAATTTACAGCATTTGAAGGTGGTGGATTCTGTGTTTAGACACATTTTTTTTTTCTTTTCAAATTTTTTAGTCGGTGTGATTAAATCTGGACCGTTTGTTTGTCTATTAAAAAACAAAAAAAAGCCTTAGCTTTTGCTTTACTTTCTTTATTAAATGGTATAGAGAAAATGATAATTAAACTTTGTTATACTTATTAAATCTAACTAATGTTTACAATTCAGGAGTGTGGGGAAATAATCAATGATCTCAGATTCTGGCATGCTCAAATGGAGAACCTTTCAATCTGAAGGCTTTACTTCCTGCTCTACTTGGCATTAGTCTGATCAGTAAATCAAAGAGAAAAATTGGTACATTTCTTTTCTTAATAATTCTAGTGATAGGTGTTTGGTCATGGAAATAAAATAAAAATTATTTTATTTAAGATTTTTGAAATTGAAGTTGAAGTTGGTAATATTGGAATTTTTTTCTTAGAATTTAAAGTGTTAAAAATAACTAAAAAGTGAAATAATTTTTTAAAAAATAGTGAAAACAAATACTTGGGTATTTTCACTTTTCTAAATACAACTTAAAGTTGTATTTGGAATTTTTATAGCCGAATAACATTAATTTAAAGAAAGTGAAAATATTTTCTTTGGAAAATAGTGAAAATTTCTTATGGCTAAAAGTGGTAAAATGTGCATTTTTATTTGAAATTTTTTAAGTTGGAGTTCTGTTTAACTATTCTTTTTAAGATAATATTTAAAATTTAAATATATTTTTTAAGAACATGAAATATAATTTAAATGAGATAATTTTATAAAACAAAAAAATTTAGACTAAATTTGAGAAAAGAGAAATTTATAAAAGTCAAAAAAATGGAAGTGAAAACAAGGTCTTGAGTGTTTTTCAAATTATGTAGTTGTCTTTGGCGAATACTTTTTGCAATAAGTACTAGAAATTTAAAACACATGAGATATAACTTAAACATGAAATATAGTTGAAATAAGGTTGTTTTGTAAAACTGAAAAAAATATGTAGTAAATTTGAAAAACAAAAATTTATAAAAGTGAAAAAAATGAAAGTGAAAATAGGCTTTGAGTGTTTTTCAAAAAGTTGTATTTGAAATTTTTATGACCAAACACGGTTAAAAATAAAGTGAATTTCTCATACCCTTGACTCACCTGTTATTGCGAAAAGAGGCAAATATACCCCCTCAATTTTACGATTTAAAGAGCATATATGCTTAATTTCTTAAACGAGTGGTGCATATATACCTCTGAAATCTAACTGATAAAGTGTCTTAACGTTTTTCTTTAATAAACATATATTTACTAAATTAAAAAAAAAATAATCTAAAATTGGTTTTTTAATTTTAAAAAATGACCTCATGGTGTTTTGCTCCTCCAGACCCAAACCAAACGAGAAAAAAAAAAAAAAAAAAAAACCTAATCCCTTCATAAAATAGGTTTAGATCATATCTAAATAAAAGTGAGTGAGTTTTCTTTGTTCTAGAGGGATAAAGAGTGACAGTTTTTAAAAAAAAATAGTTTTAGAATTTAATTTGATTTAATTAGTCTGTTAAGGCAAAGGATAAATGACTTTGTTATTTATACTTAAGAGTGTTGATTGTCTTTATTAATGTTAGATGGAGTTATTCATTTGACGTACAAGAAAAATTCTTATGACGATTCACAACAAGGCCTCTCAATGTTAAGAGTCTTCACCACACAAAATTCAATGAGTTTCTATGTCAAATTCAGGTTTGTTGGGCTAAGTTAGCCGTGTGCTTGGGAGATTTTGTTCACACTCAACCAGAAATTTTTTCCATGTATTGCTTGTTACTTAATACTCAAAACAAATATCATTTATTGTTAAAACTATTATTTGCCAATGATTTACTAGATCCTGCTCTTCTTATATCTTCAGTGGTAATTGGAAGGAATCAAAATGGCTACTCATAACATCAACCTTGGACCTTCCACCCCGTCGTTCGATCAGCCACAGCATGTGCCAAAGCCGCGGCGCAGATCACAAAGATTCAAACAGTTTCAAGACAGCTCAATGAGTGCAAAACCATTTCATCCTGGCAATAAAATAATCTTTGGTCAAAGTGATCCACAAGGACTGTTTGGTTCATCAGGAGGAGTGAATCCAAAATTATTGGAGAATGTGGATAAGGAGACGAGCATGTCCCGTCTGGATCCCAGTGTACTTGGATCATCAGAGCATCAAATAGCAAAGAACAAGGAAGCTGGTGCAGTCATAATAAAACAGGAATCTTTTGTTTCACCTCTGATTCCGCAACATTCTTTGACGAATGAGAAACAGAAGCAACTCCAAGACTCATTTCCACCTACATTTACTCAGATAAAATTAGCGTATCAGCAAGGGCTGCTTAGTTCATCCGTTCTCCGCCTTCAAGAGGATCCAAAATTATTGGAGGGCTTGGATAAGGAGATGAACATGTACCGTCCGAGCTCCAGTGTGCTTCAATCACCAGAAGATCAAATGGCAAAGAACAAGGAAGCTAGTGCAGTCGTACTAAAACTCGAATCTTCCCTGGTTCAAGATTATTCTTTGAGGAATGAGATACAGAAGCAACTCCAAGATTCATCTGTACCTATCGTTTCTCAGATGAAATTAGCATATCAGCAAGGGCTGATTGGTTCATCCAGTACCTACTTTCGGAAGAATCCCCGTCCTGGACCTAGTGTGATTGTGCCACCAGTGAATCAAATCCAAAAGAACAAGGAAGCTGCGGCCATAAATAAACATGAAGATTTAGTTTCACCTTTGATTTCGGAAGAGTCATTGAGGAAGGGGAAACAGAAGGAAATCCAAGAGTCATTTCCACCTACTTTTTCTCAGATGAATTTAGCATCTCAGCCTCCAAGTGCACCGGAGATGAATGAACCATGTTCACTGAGAGCTTCTGAGATAAATTTGCTGTGGCTGTTACAGCAGCAGATGCAACTATCGAGGACTTATGAGAAACGTCCAGAAGCTTTGCCTGAGATAAAGTCCATCTATAATCCAGAAACGTGCATTCAACGTTTGAAACAATATTTGTATTGTCAGCAGCAAAGACCAAGGGTAAGATAATGCAAGTTATAGAAATACTATGATTTTTTAAATATATATTGGAAGTAGTTTTGACAACTCATACATACAATCTTATGGTATTTGATAATACAGGACAACAATATCCAGTTTTGGAAGAAGTTAGTTGCAGAATTCTTTGCTCCCAATGCCAAGATGAGAACGTGCCTCGCCTCGAATAAACATAGACAACAAATAAGTTGTATTTTCCCTCAGGTGTGTAGCCTGATCTTCCAGTCAATTTTCTGGGGTCTGGATTTTTGTAAAGTTGTTTAATCAGTATCTCAAGCTTCTTTCTGTAGGATTACTTCGTTGTCTGTCAGAAATTCATCTTCAAGATGGAAGAAAAATATTTTTGCCAACATGTTTTTTTTAAGCATGCTTTAGGTGTGATGGAATTCAAATATGTTAAACATTTAGTTTTTTTTTTTTTTTTTTTTTTCATTAGTTGACAATTTTGGTTCTCTAAGATTGGACATCTTGTTATCTTCAATAGTTCACTTGCCTTTTCAAAACTAAAAATGGATAAATTATCTTTTATACTAAGATTTGTGATCTCAACCTATGACGTTATTTTCGACACATTTTATTTTCGCCAATCTGAAAGACATGTAGCATGAATAGCTTCTCTGAAATGCTGGTTTTCCTTTTGGATTTTAATTTAGATTAACTGCAGGAGGCATGGTGCTGTGGGTTCTGCCATGCGATGCCTACTGCTGGTTTTGGTATGTCCTCGACATCACATATTTTTTTAGTAAATAACTGTATTAATGTGGGAAAAGTCCCGTATACAAGCTGTATACTAAGAATTATAGGGTTTGACACCCAATCTTGCACATGTCCGCTATGTCACTTATATGTGTCAAAGTGATTACTTTGAAAATTTGGTGCTCACTTAATGAAGTAGTTTTTGGATTTCAGAGATGAGTGCACAAGTATTTCCCAGGCTGTGTAAAATTAAGTTCGAGACTGGTATGTTGGACGAGCTTCTTTATTTTGATGTAGCTGAAGAGAGTTATACACCAGGCGGTCACATTATATTGACCTACGCAAAAGTAAGAGAAGCATGTGTATATGAGACAGCACGAGTTGTCCGTGAAGGCCGGCTAAGAATTGTGTTCTCTTCAGATCTAAAGGTCAAATAAGTTAATCCTTTTTTTTTTTTTTTTTCCAAAATGATCCATGAATGAACATCCTTTCTTCGGCTTTAATGTGATAGATTTGTATCTGGGAATTCTGCTGCTCTTTTCTTGAGGTGCTTATTAATCGAAGATCAGTTATTCTCCAGGTATATAAACATTACACCAACTTTCCTTGTTATTTTCATTACTTTCTAACCTTAATATCTCATCACCTTGAAATGATATTAATAATTGACGAAGGATTTCTTAAGCATAGATTTGATTGAAGTTTGGAAAAAAAAAATGTGTTTGAACAAGTTTTATGAGTGGAAAAAAAAAAAATTCACTTGAAAAAACTGGTATGCATTTCAAAAATCAGTCTAATGTATAACCAAACAACATTTTGAAAGAAAAAGGAAAAACTTGTATATCCAAAGGGTTACTAAAATCTCTAGCAGCAGAGGCTTGTCATTGAGGTGTAAACCATTATTTATCCAGTTTCATCAACTCAAGGAAGCAATCAAGAAATACCATGATTTTGCTGCTACTAGTTCAGGGATTGCTACTGAAGAATTTCGAAGAAACTCAAACACGTAAGTTGTTTTTACGTTAATTTCATATCGACCACGACCGACGTATAATTTTTTTCATTTCCTGTATGATGTGACTTTACACGGAAGTGGAAGAGTTAGATGTTTGTTTTTGGGTGGTGCTATTTAATCTAGACTATGGAAGTGTGTAGAAATTAAGAACAAATTGCTTCGCCAAAAATGAAAAAAATGACATTATTCATAAACTGCTCCTGTTTGAATACATAAACATATTTCATATTTGTGGTCTTTGTTATATGCGGTTATTGTTCTCCTTTTAGTGAAACC
>JBDJHY010136377.1:0-13364 GCA_039654485.1 Withania somnifera
CTTACTTCTTTACTTCTTCTTTTCATATTATTCCGCATGAATTTCAGTAGTCCTCCACTTCGGCTACGGACTACGGGATTTGGTTCTCCTACTGGTGGTATAGTAGGTGTCATCATGATCCGAGAAATCGGGTAGTGACACAATCGCCCAACCTCTCATGTAATGCATACACATCATATCATCAAGTATTTATACATGAAATAACAATCATCTATGCTCGAACAAGTATCACTGGGTAGAACCTAAACACAGGCACCATATAATTTTGGATGCCTGAATAGATGTCATTTGGGGAAACGGACAAAAGAATGGTACAAGGTCACTATAACCACCAAACTACCCAACCCATGGATGCTATTTAGTACAATTATCAGAGATATAAACCCATAGATAGCCCCATGGAGCCTACCTATCGTTCGTCTATAAAGTACTGTAAATTCGCAAATGTTACTTCGACTGATATCAAATGAATTCCAATTTCTCTGAAAATTGCAAAATAGTATTCCAACATATCAATATGAGTCTAATGGTATAAATTATGCTAAGTTCTGAATTGGGCCTAAAATAGGCCTGCGGGACCCACTCATCGGAACTAGAAGTAAACTGTTCCACAGGGTTCTCAAAGATACTAGGAACCCGTGCTCCAAAATTGAGCATAATTCGAGTAAGGGAAGACCTTTGAATAGTCTGGAGAAGAATGAGTATTAAAGGGTCTAACGATTCGATCTTTACGGAACTGTACGTTGATTTTTTTGAAAAAAAGGATGTTACTACAATGTATAATAGCCCTAAAGAGAAAGAATTTACTCAACAACCTTTGATATAATTGATGAAATCAAGAAACCAAGACTAGGGCATTAAAGGAGGAAAACTCTAATTTTCATGAAATTCAATGGATGAAATTACTTACCGAAGGTGAGGATGACATAAGAGATCTTCAAGAAACTTTTCTACAGAGTTTTAGAAAATTTTCAAGACAAATTGCACCAAAATTGGAGAGAAAATGAAAGAAAAGTTGATGAAATAATAACCTAAAACGGGTAAAAAACTAAAGAAAAAAGGTCTCAAGTTCCGATTTATCGGACTCAAAGTGCCAATAAATCAGCACCTCTAAAAACTGTCAGGCACCAACTTATCTGAAAAATGTCCAATTTATCGGCACCTTCTGATTTATAGGTCATTTGGTCTGATTTATCAGCCCAACTGATTTATTGTCTGGAATTCCAATTTATCGGTCAAAGCTGTACCAACACAAACAATAATTTTTCTGAATTTCAACCTAGATTTCGAAATTGAAATAGATCCCAATTTTGACAAATCAAATATGTATTTTATGTAAAAAAACACATTTCAGAATCAAAAAAATTGATGAAATTGACATCGGAGGTTGTTTGACAGAAAATGACCCCCAGCCAAGACTTAGCCAAAACTAGTAAATTTCCATCTTTCCACATAACAACCCAAATCGAGCACGAACACCTTGAGAAGTGTACCAAGGGTCAAACTAGCCTAAAATCACCATTCCAGAGCTAATGGAAGCGTCAGAATTTCAATCTGATACTACGAACACCAAAATACCACCCAATCTCCAAATTAGGCTTTAAGCTTAGCAAAAACCCACAAATAAGCACAAATTACAAATCAAAACTCCGAAACACGAACTTAAGGTCAAACTTGACTTTTTTTGGCATTCCAAAGCTAACAAAATAGTTAAAATTTGATTCTGAGCTCTTCTTGAAGGAAAGATGACTTTGGTCAATGATTACTTAGTTTTAGGCTTTAAAATAAGCAATTTGAGATATTTCTCAGCCGAGCCACCAGGGAACCGAACTACTGGTCCCAAAAAGTTATAAATGACTTGGGGGAGATACTAAAATGCTCTAAAATGCAAAACGTCGTGCATTTATCATAAATAACCATGAGGGTGATTACAACATCCACTACTAAAAGGACTTTCGTCCCTGAAAGTCAAAACAAGCAGAGATGCGTGATGAGAGGTTCCAACCAAGGAGATAAAACTTTAGCATAGATATCCATGACAACTCCGCTAGCCGTAAACCATGCATACAAGTTAACCACAATCCCACTAATGATCAAATACCAATACTTTCAACCAAAACTCCTTTAAAGGATCACAAGCTATCGCGAAACTAAAATCAAAGCCGAAATTAATCACTACTCTAATGAATACCTTAAAGTTTACGAACAACATACTGCCACATTGTGGGGAGACGAAGCTCGCGAACCTTAACACACAACTGAAGAACGAACCTACTTTATAAGTTTTCAAGTACAAACTATCCTCCCAACTTATCACCAATCCCCAATAATCAGACTAGTCACAACACCTCCAAGTTATATTGTCGAAGATCTATGCCCCCATAACCTAACTCAAGCTACACCTACACAGCACCCACTATGTTGCCATACCTAGTGAGATTCCAACCCTCTATGATAGCATAATAATTGAAACCAGGTACCACCGAACCAATTTTCATAAGCGACAGCAACACCATAATCAAATTATAGGGAAGATACCCTGATGGAGCGAAAACACTAAGACCAACCAACACGAATACCTTTGAAGTAAAGAAATTACGACTACTAGTAATCGCTACAGATAAGAAACAACTCCTACCATAGAAACTACTCTTCCAAGTCTCAACGCGCAATAATAGCCTGCCAAACCACGACTATAACTGAATTATACACATGACAGGGGTAGAGCTCACAATAAGCAGTCCCGTGCGATGCTCAACAATAAATCCCTATAGCATCAGATCTCAAAAATTAAATCTATAAACCTAAAAACCAATCATTTCTCTGTCATACCAAATAGTTGGACAACAACTCCCCAACCGATTATCCAAAAATAATTCCCATCAGAACCCCAAAACACCACATACCTTTCTAGTCTACGCTGAAATACACCTATAGTCAAGGCTAAAAATCAACCCTGAGCCTTTGTCACTCAATCTCAAGCTCACCCCAAGTTCTAACACAACGCACTAACCGGCCCCTGAGACGTCATATGCACATCTTGCAACACAACCTTTACTCAACTCGAAGAATCATACCACTAAACATGACTGTTAAGCAAACTATGATAACCTCCCAACTCAAGGAAGATACGATCATCACCAACCAGCTGAAACTAACTTACACGAAGACCCAACTAATCACCTTGCACACTGTCACCCAGAAGTACAAAACATACAAACCTTTCTCCTTATCCACACTAGGCTAACCTGTAAATCAAGCACGGTTATTCTGTACTAATAGAAGGCAGCTAACATACTGCATCAAAGCATATCCAATCCCTGGGCCAGCTATATCCGCACTTGACTCAATTTTCATTAGAAAATCTAACACAACTGGTTACTACCAGCGTATAATATCACAACAAAACCTAGCACGACAAATTAATGCACTGACACAGGTATATAGTGCAAAACCAACCTCCCCCGAGGAAATCTTATCAAGGATAAGAAAATACTGGCATATTAAGAAGAAGAACTCCCTGTCCATCTGTTTTTAGAGATGAAGAACCAATAAAAAATCTAATGATTGACCAAAATATCGCGTTACTATGGCTCTACGTAACCATACAACCATTATCAAATTGACAACCTGGTTTAGTACTGACTACTAGACTTCCATCCAAGAACCCACAAAGATGAAACACTGCTAACTTGCACCCATCGAATCACAGACACTAGCTACCACATGACCTTTTTATCAATGAACAATCTAACTTAGGAACCACATCCCCATCCACTGCTAACGGATCAACCTATCTACAAGAAGAACACACCAACACACTATTCATCATCCCCACAACGACACTATGAATACAAAACTCTCTAAACCAAGGAAACTTGGTTGAAACCACTATAACTGTAGAAATAGAAGAGAACAAGATCGAGATGCATTTCAAACTCGACCAATAAGAATGACTCATGCTTAGGTGGGTGGCCTGGTAGTTCCAACCGAAGTAATCACTACTACACAACACAGACATTAAAACAATCATATGAAATTTATTCTAATGACGCAGATGAGTATTAGTTATGTCAATTGGCGTGAAATGTACCTTGTCCGATCATAAGACTAGAGATAACTTTCAACGACTGCAAGCCCGTCCATGTAGTTGAGGACCTAACAGGCATGACTAAGAATGTAATCGTAGTGCGATAGATGACAAAATAATAAAGAACGAAGGTAACCTACCCTTACTTGGAGATGCAATGCTACCCATAAAATAACTTAGCTACCAATGAACCCACTCAATGAACCAAAACCAGGCCTAGCATCAATATGCTATAATAAAGGTCAATCCTCTTAGTCATCTACCCAATCGGGTCTAGCATCCAAATCTACAACTAAAAGAACTCGGATATAAAGAGACAAGAAATAGCTATCAATCCATGGCATATTAGACAATATCAGAGTATAGGGGCAAATAAAATAAGCAGATAGGCAGCAAAAATCAACAAGGAAAAAAATTACTAAGACCAAAGGGTTACTAAAATCAATTGAATAAAAGCTAGACTGGATAACAACAATGTAAAATCAAACTTGAGATCGTTGCCTTTGCTCTGTTATAGTCAAGGTAACAACAGGCATAGCCTGTCCATGATTAACTGGACACCGACCCCAACCACCTATTTCACTATGCAAGCATTACTTAGAGCATTCTCCTCTCCATGAGGAACACCCTAACAAGAGGAAACACTGGCTGAAGAGCACCCTGAGTGGAAGACTGAATCATCCCTTGCTTGGGGAACTATTTACCACGATGACTTACCACTCGATACTTAAAGCATATCGACTCATAGGGACAATCCCTGGAATGATGGAGAGAACTGGCACATTTAAAACACATCCCTAATAGATTAAGTTGACTAAGGATTCCCAGCCTACTAATATGGTTATCCCATCCTAAAGTCATAGGAGGAATACTACCTGCAATATGCTTAAAACATTGAACCCTAACATCTATCTGAAGCTCACCTGAAGTCTGTGGTATGGTCTGAATTACTGGCGATGCCACCTAAATTGGTGGTGACAAAGTCTGAGCTACAGACAACACTGTTTAAGATGAATCCTGTGACAAGGTATCACTAGCACCATCTGACTGAACAAGATCTAAAGCAGGATGAAGACTACCTCACTGGGGGTAAGATCTGGGATAATGACCCACGATGCTGCACTCAAAACATGGCACTGTTAGCTTACTCTTGCGAGAACTACGACCAGCAATTGGCTGACTACCACGGCTAAAAGATTCAACACCTCGACAATTCATACCATAGGCCTCTCAGCAGAATCCTTCCATAAAATTTGCGTAGGCCAACACCTGAGCAAAAGAATAGCCTTCCATTATCAAGGCCTCCATCGCTAGCTGAAGAGGCAAAAGAAAACCATTCTTAAATCTTTGTGTTCTATTCGTAAATCTCTAAGTTCTATCCCTCCCAGTAGGGAAAATTTTAGCAGTATACCCAATCATCTCATAGAAACAGACCTTATACTCAGCGACAGACATCTGTCCCTACTGCAGGAGCCTAAACTCCCTCTGCACTACAAACCATTGCCTATACTGAAAGATACGTCCACTGGTGCTCCTCCCCTGACTATGTCCGAAGTATAAAAAATAACTTCTACAGAATTAGCGTGGATGAAAATCCAATCGCCGCCAAAGCTGATTTAAAATCCACTAGGTGTTGTAATGGAATATACGATGGTCGCTGGTCTGTGGCTGAAGCTGAACCTCTGCTCACATTCGAGGCTCTAGCTATTACGATGACCCTAACACGTCCTCCATCGCTGACACAGTCCTTGTCTAAACCCCTCACAGGAGTCCTAGCTAATGGTACCAAATACCATCTGCGAAAGAATGAATGTGAACGAATAAAATTTCTGGGAACCATCAAGGATAGAAGCGTACGAATCAGAATCAAAGAGAAGGATTTACTTACTAAATGTCACCATAGTCACTTGAAGATAAGTAACAAATATCTTTATGCTGATCCACATGACTTTACTAGACATTGGTTTTGTACACTGACGCCGACGAACCTAGAGCTCTGATACCAATTTGTCACAACCTGATTTCTCGGATCATGATGGCACCTACTATACCACCAGTAAGAGAACCAACCTTGTAGTTTGAAGTAGAGGAATACTATGTCAAATCTAGAAAGCACACGTATAATAAAAAATATATAAATGAAGAGGAAGTAAAAAAATCAACAATTCCCAAAACTCGGTATTAGTGTAATATAAAACCTCTAAGTACAGAACAAGGAATCAAATGTCTAATTCAAATGTATCTCTGAAAATACATGGAAATCAAAAGAAATTCTGAAGAGAAACAAGAAAAGCTGGATGCCAAGCTTACCCTAAGTCTCTGGAAATCAATAGAATTTTCACAAACACCAATCTGTAAGTAAATGTTAGGCACCTGTACTCGGATCTACACAAGGACACGTGTAGTATGAGTACAAGATATCGAAGCAACCCGTACCCAGTAGTCCTCGAGGGCCCACTAGGCACATAATAATAATAAAAGCTGTAAATAATGAAAGACAATAAAAATGGTCATAAAATCAAATAGTACATCATGGAAGCTAGCTACTCAGATAAGGATCAAGTAATAAGTAGAACATATATCGCTAGCTAATCACACTATAGGACTTCAGGAAATGATGAAAGACGTACCCAAAATCTTTGCAACAATATATGTATAACAACAATCATCAAGATCTAAGTAAAAGATAGGGAACAAATATGGACTGTATACCGGTAAACTCAAGTAAAATAGAAAAGACTGATAAGATGATACAACACATAATAACCCATATAATCAGAAAGCCTCAAAACTAAATTTACCTTAACTAAGCAGTAAATCAACAATATGACAAATAAATCAAGTACAAAATTCATGCTTACTTATAGGAATTACATCAGCTAGGAGTAACTGAGGAAGACAAGTGCAGAAAAGTAAATACACTAATAAGAAGTAACTA
The DNA here is from genome assembly GCA_039654485.1 of Withania somnifera. Classification (NCBI taxonomy): domain Eukaryota; kingdom Viridiplantae; phylum Streptophyta; class Magnoliopsida; order Solanales; family Solanaceae; genus Withania; species Withania somnifera. The sequence goes on from JBDJHY010136377.1 coordinate 7,029, forward strand.
GTCCTGTGTACGTTTCTCCTTCATTACCCATAGGCCAAGCAGGCAGAATCCATGGAAGGCTACCCTAAATGTTCCTAGTATATCCCTACTCCTTCTTATACCTCCCCTCCATGTCACTGAAGCCCGAAAACAAGGTCCATGGAGGTGTGTCACCATATACAATCTCTAACGTTATCATACTCTCATATCACATACCATAAGCCTAAAAGGGTATAAAAAGTTGGAATATAATGCCTCATACAATAGTCTCAGTAAGCTGTAGCATCGGCAAGTCATGGCGTTCAACACTTCGATATCATAGTATCACCAAAATCCTCAAGGGAACTATATCAATAATCCTCCAAACTAGTGTGTATGATATTTTTGAAAAGTTGTACTCACTGTCGTACGAAGACGGACTCAAGTGCCAGTAGCTGTACTCACTGCCGAGCCGAGTCAGTCTCAAGTCTCAAAATTAACTAGTCAAATGATAATTCCTGATGGCAGGGTGTAAAACCTATGCTAAAACGAGTAGACATTGTGATACCGGTTGCTCGGTACACAACCGAGTCTAAAATAGTTAAAAGGTCATTTACTTATATGATTATTAGAATATTACAATTTATTGGTTTATATCCTTATCTATCTTTATTACTAATACCAATCTCTAGCCTCCACGGCTCAATAATTATGTAGTGATACAGGCCAAGCCCCAATGCTCTCTCATTGGAACCAATGGTCCAACCTCTCGTGTAATGTAAGTACATCATATCAACAAGGATTTATAAATGAAATGATAATCATCTATGCCTGAACAAGTATCACTGGGCAAATCCTAAGCACGGGCACCATATAATTCTGGATGCCTGAATAGATGTCATTTGGGTAAATGGATGAAAGAATGATACAAGGTCACTATAACCACCTAAGTACCTAACCCACAGATGTTATTTAGTGCATGTATCAAATCTATAAACCCAGAGACATCCCCACAGAGCCTACCTTCCATCCAAAGATAAAGCGTTGCATACTAGCAAAATGTTACTCCAGCTGATATCAAATAAACTCCATTTGCTCTGAACTTGCGAAATAGTATTCCACATATCAATACGAGTCTAACTGTATAAATTATGTTAAGTTCTAGATTGGGTCTAAAATGAGCCTGTGCGGCCCGCTTATCAGAATTGAAAATAAACTCCGCCAAGGGATTCCCAAAGCTACTAGGAACCCGTGCTTCAAAATTGAGCACAATTCGAGTAAAGAAAGACCCCTGAACACCTTGGAGAATATTGAGTATTAAAGGGGATAATGATTCGATCTTTATAGAATTGTACATTGAATTTTGAAAAATGAGATGTTACTACGATGTATAATAGCCCTAAAGAGCAAGAATTTAATCAGCAACCTTTGATATAATTGACAAAATCAAGAAACCAAGACTAGAGCATTAATGGAGGAAAAATCTAATTTTCATGAAATTACTTACCGAAGCTGTGGATGATGTAAGAGATCTTCAAGGAACTTTTCTACGTAGTTTGGGGAAGTTTCCAAGACAAATATCACCAAAATTGGAGAGAAAAAAAAGGAGAAGTTAATGAAATAATAACCCAAAAACAAGTGAAAAACTAAATAAAAAAAGCCTCAGGTACCGATTTATCGGACCAAAATTGCCAACAAACCGACACCCCTGACAACTGACGGGCACCGATTAATCGAACAAATGGCCGATTTATTAGCATCTACCGATTTATCAGTCATTTGGTCCAATTTTTTAGCCCAACTGATTTATTGGCAGGTCCTATCGCTAATTTGATACTTGACCGATAAATCGGTTAAAGATGCACCATAAAAAACATCATATTTTTAATTTCAACCAGGTTTTTGAAATTAAAATGGAGTCCAATTTTGACAAACCAAAATAATTTTGACAAACCAAACATGTATTATATGTGAAAAACACATTTCGGACTCAATGAAATTGATGAAATTGACATAACAACTTGACCCCCAGCCAAGACTTAGCCAAAATTAGTAAATTTCCAACTTTCCACATAACAACCCAAATCGAGTATGAACACCTTGGGAAGCATACCAAGGGTCAAAATAGCCTAAATTCACCATTTTGGAGCTGATGGAAGCGTCAGAATTTTGATCTGACACTTCGAACACCAAAATACCTCCTAATCTCCAAATTAGGCCTTAAACTTAACTAAAATCTATAAATGTGCACAAATTACAAACGAAAACTCTAAAATATGAACTTAAGGTTAAACCTGACTTTGTCTGGCATTTTAGGGCTAACAAAATTATCAAAATTTAATTTCGAGCTCGTATTGAAGGAAAGTTGACTTTGGTCAATGAGTACTTAATTTTAGGCTCTAAAATAGGAAATTTGATATATATCTTGACCGAGCCACTATGGAACCGAACTACTGGTCCCAGTAAGTCATAAATAACTTGGGGCAGCTACTGAAATACTCTAGAATACAAAACATCAAGTATTTTCCATAAATGAACATGAGGACCATTACAAGAAGCAATCAAGATCCTTAAGCTTCTAGAAGTCATCAAGAAATAGTGGAATACCACCCTTAGCAAGATAATGTGATCGGTAAGAATGACATGGACGAAGGACCCCTACTGAATCCCCTCAGTAGGAAAGCATCCTTTCTAACCACAGAATAATAATTCTACCACCCTATTTACCATAATGATAATGAACATCTTACTAAAAAAGGAATCAAAAGTAACCTAAGCATAGTTCAAAACTTCCCATTTCAAAATCCAAACATGGTCAGGCCAACATCAAGAGTCTGAACAACGATCTGTGAAATCTGCTAAAAACTGGCAGTTATATTAGAGATACCCTTAGTACCGAACATCAAGAGATGATTGCAACAACTGAACTACTTTGCGAAGCACAGAAATACCCTGAAGCTGATCTACATTATTAACCCAATATCATAAATCCCACTCTAGTGGTGACCTTACACGACGACCAATATTTGATACAAGACTTAAAGACTCACCCTTCAGGAAACACCAGAACTCTCTTCACATCCAACTTCCACATCTAATCTATCTTACCCAAAAGAATCAAGACAACTTTTTCACTAACCTCCAACAAGATCATATCGTAGGATCGGTCCATCTAATAGGCCACTAAGAATCCACCCATCAGGTAGTACACCAGTGGAAACCAAGGAGAGACTACTCATCATATCAAAACTGGTATGGAGTGTGTTAATACATAGAGAAAAATAGAACCACAGTCAATTGGTAGCAGAATAAGTCAACGAGACACTAATGTAATATCACACACTAAGAGGAACCATTAACACCACTTGTGTCTCACTATTACCATGAACACAAGACTACCTAAATACAATAGGAACCTGGTGATGCACGTGACTAACCCCAAGCTTGATCATACCCTATCATAAATAGATTTTTCTGTTCGTCATGTTTTACCAAGGCACCCTATATGATTGATGTAATTGATCCACCACTATGACTCAACTACGGGCATGTAGAACAATATCACCAATGGAGGAAACCCACAAAGCATGCATAATCCCAAGGAAAATCACATACACTATCCCACAAGAAAACTGATCCATGATCAAATAATGTCGAGGATAACCGAAACCAAGTAAAAAAATCATGTCAAATGTACCAGTGATGAATAACTCAACTTCTGACAGTACAAACTAAAATATCTAACATTGTCTAGGTCAACCAAACAACAAGCACTACCTGGTATAATTACCAACCTCACATACACAAAGTACCCCGAACAAGTCAATGATTTCTAAGGTGATCCCAGGAAATAGAGTAGTCTTCATACCAGCACACTCTCAGAAAACAAAATAATGCATCCATAATACCATTCTTCACCTTAACCACTAGGATTTCCTCTTTAACTTACTCAAGGCATTACATCTATTGAAATAAAAACTAAAATCTTCCAATCATCCAACTCCCCCATATATTTGAACTTCCTCTATACACAATACTTGAATTGGTATGGAGTGTACTAATACGTAGAGGAAAATAGAACCAATTTCAACCAGTAAATTAATAGGCCAATAACACACTGATGTAATATCAAATACTGAGAGGAATAGTGTGCACCACTTGTGTCTCATTATTACCCTCCCTATACACAATAGGAAGCTGGTGACTCTTGTGTTTAATGAAAACTCGACCATACCCTATCACAAATAGATTTCTCCATTCATTAAGTCTTATGAAAGTGCCTCATAGGATAGATGTGATCGATCCACCCATAAGAATCAACTACGGGTATATAGAAAAAAATTATCAATGGAAAAGACCCACAAAGCATGCATACCAAGGAAGATCACAGATACAACCCTACAATCAAAAGGGATTATGAGTAAAGAATATTGAGGAAAAATAAAACGATGTCAAAATTATGTAAAAAATACCCACAATGAAAAACTCTACCTCAGATAGTGCAAACTGAAATATTTGACACCACCTTGGTCAACCAAAAAACAAGTTAAACCTAGCATAATAACTAACCTCCATACAAAGTACCCCGAAAAATTCCAGAATCTCTACGGTGAACCCAACCAAAAAAGGTAGTCCTCTTACCAGCACATTCTAAGGAAATAAAACAATGCATCCATAATACCATCCTTCACCTTAACCACTAGGATTTCCTCTTTAACTTAATCAAGGCATTACATCTATAGAAATAAAAACTAAAATCTTTCAATCATCCAACTCCCCCATATATTTGAACTTCCTCTATACACAATACTTGATTTGATGAATAGGGAATGTTTGTGGCCTAGGGTTATATTTGAACTGGAATGCTTTGTTATGCTCTATAACCCTAAATAATGACTTCTCCCCATTCTAAAGTTAGACTATTGCTTTTCTGGAATCATCTTAAATAAAATAAAATAAAATATACATAGGCCGGTGAAGGCTTTAAACTAATACAAATGGTCTAGAATCTACATCAGGTACACTATATCTCAAAGGGAAAATGTGTCATCCTATTATGACTCAATAAAACATCCACATAGGATCGACACATTTGGTTCACCACTATAGAAACAACTCCCTAGTACACACATAACTGTTACTAACAGATAATCACATGCCAGGACAAGATCAAATATGAAGTAAGCAAACACATAGAAGCTAGTGGATCTTGAATCATTTACACAAAGCAAGTCGAGGACAACCCAAAATCATACCTAAAAAGAGAGTGTTAGAAATATCATGCTCGAGCCTAACTAGATAAACATCGTACTATGGTCCATTGTCTCAATATTAATTTGTCTCTCGACCAACAACCCTCTAAATTATGGTTCATGGGACTATAAAATATGACATATAACCTGTTTAGAAACCCCTTAACCATTCCATGAATAAGACCTCATTAAGTAACCTAGATCACCACTATGATAACAACACCTTAGAGTCACATATTGTTGAGATGGTCCCATAAGATCAGGATGGCTACCATGACCCGAATGTCTTCTCTAGATCCTCTCTAGAAGAAAATAGGGACACTGTCTCATAAGATGACCTGGAGCACCATAACAGAAATATGATCTAGGTATTTTAGCTAGAGCATGTGAATCCTGAGAATCCAATGTTTCCACTCTTGATACTTAAAGGGGAAAATGCCTTATAAAATGCCCCAGATCACCACATCTATAACACCACCTAGTCTCGGTGGTCTTCTGCTGAAAACTTAAGGATCCGAATGGACACCACAACTTGAAACCCTTTGTTGTAACCCATAAGGACTATTCCATATACTAAATGAACCTCGTCTAAAATGAATGACCCTGGGTGCATGCACAGTAAGCTGAATTGAACCATGTTGCTCAAATTAAATACCACTATCAAGAAACCCACCTCCTCTTGAAGAGACACCTGAAAACTGCCTAGAGGTATTAGGCGTCTTGCCCTACAGGCTAAGAATATCAATAAAAATAAATAATACCTCTATCGACTAAATCCTCTCAAGTGCACTTCAAATCCTCAGTAAAATGCTTTGCAAGGAATGTGAAATGACCCTATTTGGGGGGACTGGATCCTCTTTCCTCTCATAATCAGGCTTTGAAATTTTTTTTATGTAACTCCCCCAACTAGTCAAACTCCTCAAGATCGGCCCTCACAATGGGTAGTTGACACAAAATAATACTGACGCCCTATGCCTGCCAAAACCCTGAATCTAGTCCTCTGTCAATTGAATATGAAAGATCTCAACACTCAACAAAACAAACATGCTAGAGTAGAATGAAAGAATGGATAAGATGATTTCCAAAATTTCTATATCCTCCCAAAGATAAGTGATGGACATCGCTT
>JBDJHY010136386.1:0-13364 GCA_039654485.1 Withania somnifera
TTCTAAGCTAAACTATTACACTTCAAAATGAAGAATTAAAATATGACAATATTGTTCATCCAAAGTAATCTACCCAATATTCGAAAGACCACCTATATATAGGGGTCCAAGTTTTATTTATTACACTTAGGCCTAAAAGAGAACCAAAATGACAAATTGGTCCTCAAACTTTGTGTCCCTTAACATTAGGTCCCCAATGTCTTCCAAAACCTCAAAAATGGTCCTTCAATAGCTTCCCATACATCCTTATGCTTCAATGATGATTCAATTTATTTGAGGTCCGAGCTTGAATCCTAGTGAAAGGTCGATATGTTGGGTGGATCCTCAATATCATATCATCTTATTGAGAGGATTCGTCCTAGAACCCAAAGCATTTAGAAAAGAGACAAGGAAAGACAATGAAGAACACTTCTTCATGGCATGAGGGTTAAGGTTACAAAAATTATTCTACCACTATGCCATGGTTGGACACACTTAATATATAACTAAGTATCAAAAGGAAGCACAAAGTGTGACCCACCTAGAAAGGTCGACTTGGCTACTCAAGAGCATTTGAAAAAGGGGAAACAAAAGAGAACCATTGTATTCAAACCAACACATAGGAAAATCATCAATGGTCTTATGTTGCATGAAGTACAAACACTCCTTTAAGTCGAAAAACACAAAAGATCCCTCATGGCTATATATATTTGCATCAATAAGGTCAACCCGAGTTAACATTCCACACAACACATTGGCTTTCCTCAAGGGTGGGGGTTCTTCCACTCCATCACCGGGTCCAATACAAAGGTATCCCCTATACGAGTTGGCATATAAAACACAATTAAACACCAAGGACTAAGTAATAGAACCAAATAATAATCACTTAATTGGGAACAAGTTCTAGTACTTGTTACCCTAAAGAACATGCCATCCCTAAAATTCAAGTTAAGCTTGTCATACGGATCAAGCTCTTGATTACCGTAAGGAAAATGGAAAACAATATTGTGGTATAATTGAAGCTCACTATATGACATGGGATCAACATTCTTATATTCATTTTTCACTCTTATTTACATATGAATCAATCTCACAAAAGATAATATCATCATATACAAATAGAGAATACAAGAAGGTGTCTCTTAAAATAATACCTAGAGAATGATCACCTTCTCCTCTTTCCACAAGTTCATTACCCCTTAGAGTACTTCCATCTTCATATAAGATGTTTCCAACTTCAGAAGGACATCCTCACACCATAGTGGGTTAACACACATAATATGCCTCTTATGAGTGATACTATGATTCGAGCTCGCAGCAGTAGGTAGTACATTAGGAGTGATATCATAACCAAGCTCAAACAAGATATTATACTTGAAGAGAGAACTATCAGTTATAGAAAGAGGTTCCAAATATGCAAGTCCACTCTCCAAAAGACAAATATCAATGTTTGACATATCAATTAAGCACATGTTTTCTATGATTTATACTAGACATAGGATCAACTACATGAAAAGCTCAAGGAATCACTCATAATAACATGATAAAAAACGCTAGTTTGTAGTTCTTTAAGAAGACCATAAATATTCGTAGCTAGTGGTTCACATTTAGAATCATGTAGACCAACACCATCATCATTACCACAAGATAATGTACTATCATGGAGAGTACATGTATAAAAACTAGATGGACATTAATTGGTCTCACTAGGAGAGACAACTTAGCCATCAATAGGATCAACTAGCATTGGTACATTCTCAACAAGGGTAGTATCACATTGTGGAAAAGGGTCACTTGACGATGTACTATCAATCAAAGGGCCTGTGTTAACACTAGGTGGACACCATTTGATCTTTCAAAAAGAATCAATTTGGTCATCAATAGGACCAACTAGTATTTCAAGAACTTTAACTTATACATTGCCATGGAAAGGCAAGGAATCATTAGGCTTACACAAGGGTGAACTAAGGATAGCATTCAAATTTAAAACTTACTTGAAGTGCCAAGATTAGTTTTTGTACCTTTAGGTACATTGGAAGATTCTCCTTTACCTTGTTGCATCATAGCCATCATGCATCTCTTTCCTCCCCTCTTAGACAACCCATTCTCCTTTACATGCTTACTAGTGGACTCCTCGGTTCCACACCCTCTTCCTTAATCATACCTTTCTCTTTAAGTTCTTTCATAATGCGGTAGTCTTCACTCACTTAGAAGGGGTTCAAGGGAGCAAGCATGTGTAAATCACAAAGGAGTATTTGTTGGTTCCACCATGATGCATATTGTCTCTATCAAATTTCCTAGGTCATCCAATAGCACATGAGAAACCTACATTGGTACCACATCACACACGATATCATAATGGTATTTTCCAATGCTAAACTTTTTCAAGGCTTGCCTAAGGACCTTTATCTCACCGCTATCATTGAGCCATTGTAGCTTGTAGGGGCTTAGATATTTTGTAGTGGGGAATTTCAACTGCTCCATTAAAGATTGACTCACCACATTAGTGCAACTATCACTATCAATAATCAATGTGCATAGTTTATCCAAGATTTTTCACCATGCGTGGAGCAAGTTTTCTCTTTGATCACGTTCCTCTCTAGAACATTCCCCCATAATTTTCCTTACCATACAAGAGAGAATAACATTGACTTTCAACTCATCTTCCTCTTTTGGAGTGAATGAAAGCCTCTTCATGAGGAAAGGAAAGTTAGTCCTCTCTTTAATAAATTCACCATAATCATCTATGTCTTCTCTCTCATTCTCAAACTTTACTTATTCATCATTGCAATGCTCTCCACAAACAACTTCATCCTCCATTTTATGCCCATCATGGAATGCAACAATTGATCTTTTATTTTGACACTCACTAGTAATGTTTCCTCTTTCTTGACATCGAAAGCATTGGATAGTAGATGTCCAACGAAAGTTGGATAGAACATTACCCTCTTTTGGCTTATCATATGTCCTTTTTTTTGTACTCGGCCTTAGTAGGGATAGCTTGAACACTACCCTTTGACTCCATAGGTTTGGATCTTTCTACTCATCTTTCTTACCATTCTTTTCCAATGGAGTAGTTGTGACCTTAATTTCTTTCAAGTCTTCCTCTACCTTCAAGGCATCTAGAAATGTCGCTTCTAAGGCATTATAGTTCTTGAGTTTCATGAGTCTCAATACCTAAAGCTTCAAATTTGCAATGAACCTCATCACTATGTATTGACCTTTCTCCTCAAGATTGGACTTCATTCTCCAATTTTCAAACTCATTATAATACTCTTCAACACTCTTGGGACCTTTCCGCAACATGTAGACCTTCTTGAGAAGCTCATGGTAATAGTTGGATAGAGAGTACCTCAATTCTATAATCGCAAGTAACTCTTGCCAATTGGGGATCATGAATACATTATGAAGTTCTGTTTCTCTTTTATTAGATTCCCACCACATAGATGCATAACCCTCAAATTGTGTGAGAGAATACTTTACTTTCAATGCATCCAACACATTATTGGTGAGAAAGATCCTCTCACTTTATAGCTTCCATTCAATAAACTCCTCCGGATCACTAATCCCTTTGAACTTTGGGAGTGTCATCTTGAGCCACGTCAAAGTTATTCCGATTCCCCATTATACCTCCTCTATCTTCCCATATCATATATCCTCTATGTTCCCTATGCCTATTCCCTCTCATCGACTCTTGTGTGTGTGTGTGCTCTCCCTTACCTCTAGAGCTAATCTAAGATTGTTCGTCTAGCTTTCTTGCTTTTATCAAATCAAAGATCTTCTAGCCTTTGTGGTAGAGTGGAATCTTATTGGCACATAACAAGGTAAAGAAGATTGCACTTGAACTAAGACGTGACAACAATAGTATAAAACAATAAAATCTTACAAGAATTGGTACAAAGAAATACGAACAAAAGAACTAGTTCATAACTATGTAGAATGAGTACTAAGTGTAAACTAGTTGTGGAATTAAGATGATGCTTGAGAATGAAACTAGAGATTGGAAATCGAATTGAGTTGAATTGAGATGTTAGCATGGTGTTTAGGACACAATTCGGAGCTGTTTTTGATCACTAAGGAATGTCGTTATGAAGGGAGGACCGCCATCTCAAAGCTTCTATCGTCGTTCTTAACACTAGAACACTTAAGAAAAAATCTCTTTGCCATCTAAGGAGGGTGGATCGCTATCTCCTCTAGAGGTGACTCAAAGTGACTGATGTTATTGGACATAGACTGCCATCTTTAACAAAAAATTTTGGAGCCCAAAACAGCTGACCGCCGTAAGGGATGGCGATGGAAATGGGCCGGCACGAGTGATCACCATCCCTGGCAGATTGCCTGGGAAGTGCACGAGATACTTTAATTTTATGATTTTCCTTTGGTACCCCTTGGTCATTTTCTTAATCATAAAAATACCCAACCCTCAAACACTTTAGTCAATCAATTATGCACCAAAAATGGATCAAACCCCACCCACTTGAAGAACACATCAACAAACTTTGAAGATCTTCCAAGAACACTATGAGCACCCAAAAACTCAAATCGTACAAATTACTAAAAAATTGGATGAAACTTGTTTTATAAGTCCCTAATGATTTGTAGACTTCAATTCCGGTAGCTTAAACAACAATTCCAAAGTTGACAAAGGAAATTCTGATCAAATGTACTTTCTGCTCATGTTCTTCACTTGAATGTTCATATGAAGATGATGAACATGATGAACTTCAAATTTCCAAACCTATCCAAAACAACTGGAAATTTTACCAAACTTTGAAAATGAATTCATCAACTTATAAAGAACGTGTTCCACCACTTTTCAACTAGAATCTCAACAAGTTGTTCCAACATTGTTTCAAGCTAAGAACTATGAAGAACAATGGTTTCCAATCTTGAAACATACTCAAATCTTACTCAAACTCAGTCAGATTTATTTCCGACAATCCTTGAGATGTAGGGAACATAGATCTACACTTTTTAACAAGCAACGACAACCAAATCCCTCCAAATATGAGCTCAAAAATTCAGATCAAAAGATGAACTCAAAACAACCCAAATATCAGTACATATATCACATATACTCTGAATTCCATGAAATTTGAGACTTGAGGTCCTTGAAACTCAGCTTGAATATTGAAACACTTTGTAGATCCAAATTAACCCAAAATTTGCAAGAAATTTTGGAATTTCTTGAGCTAAAAAATGTCAACAATGGTGTAGGTCAGAAATCAACTCAAAATTAACTCAAATTCGATGAGTATGAACCAAATTACTAGGAGAAAATTCACAATAATAAAAATTTAAAAAAAAAACACAAATCGAGGAAGTTTGATCTTTGATTTGTGTTTTTGAAATTTTTGGATTTTGGATTTTTTTTGTAGTTTTTTTTATTTTTTAAACTAAGAATGTAATTTGGTGAAATGAAATATGAGCCTAGGATTTAATACAAAAATATATGATCCATGATATAGACCAAAACTCGAAGACGACGAAGAACGAGAACGAAAATGATAACAAGAAATCAAACGTTATAAGGAATTCAATACGAAATCATACTGTAATTGAATTCCAACTCAATCAACATAAGACAAACAATTAATGCACCCACAAATAAAAGACATGAGTGATCGATGAAGCAAAACACTCTACATGCAATTAAGGATTGACCTACCTTAATCCGCTCAACTATAATTACGTGATCACTAAAGGAAATTTCTAAGTGCTAATTAGAATTCTAAGAGAAAATATTACACTCCAAAATGAAGAACTAAAATATGAAAATATTGTTCATCCAAATTAATCTACCCAACATTTGAAAGACCACCTATATATAGGGGTCCAAGTTTCAATTATTATGCTTAGGCCCAAAAGTAACCTAAAGTAATAAAAAGGCCCTCAAACTTTGGGTCCCTTCAAATTAGGTCCCCAAAGTCTTCCAATTTATTCCCATGCATCCTTATACTTCAATGATTATTGAATTTGTTGGAGGTCCCGAGCTTGGCTTCTAGTGAAAGGTCGAGATGTTGAGTGGCTCCTCAATATCATATCACTTATTAAAACATTCTTACAACCGATATTCAATTCCTTCAACTTAGATTGAGCCATGCAATAGGGAGGATAGAAATGGGCTTTGTGCCTGACTCTAAATCATTACCAAAATAGATATCTCTATCAGGAGGGACACCAGGGAATCAATTAGAAATACACCAGCAAGTTAAAAGTGCAAGAGGGGGGTTGAATTGTAATTTTTTCTTCACTTAGATGATTGCCACATAGACTCAGTCAACTATAACTATATTCTGATGAATATTTAGTTTAGGTAATATGTAGAAAGGAAAATCAACATATAATATTTTATATTGGTTAGGACTTGATATGAGCTTTAATCCAGTCCCCTTGGATTGCAAGAGAGTTCCACTATTTTGAACAATTAAAAATCAAATGAGTCTACACAAAGCTCAATTTTACACTATGATTATAAGACTATTGAGTCTACACCAAACTTAGTCTTCTTCAACTATTATAAATTTTCTAAGTCTACACAAAACTCAATTCACACTCTTTTTTTTAAAATGTTTTGATCCTATGCCTCACTAGAATTTCCCCTTCTTGTTTTGTATACATAGTAAATAATAAGGTAATATAATACTTATTAAAAGTATACCAAATAATGAAAATAGTAGAGGACTTATAGATCATGCCCATCCTTTTGAAGATAAGTTCTTTATATAAATTTGAGAAACTAGTCATGGAAAAATCCAAGAGATTTGTTCCTTGGAAAGAGTTTGATAAGATAGACATTTATTAAGAATAAGGGTGAGTCATTAACTGAATTATTTACTTTGCAACCATTCAACCATCGATAGTAGAAGGAGTGTATTCTTCAAAGAGATTTCCATGTACTAACTTAAGAATAATTAATGACCAAAAGCTTCCAAGATCAAAACTCTATTCAGTATATCTTTATAATCAACAACATCTTTAATGTTCAACAACTTTTAGTGAAAACTTTAAATCTTTTAATGTTTAGCATCTTTCAATAATAAGTATGACATCTTTTTAATTTGATCGAAAATCCTTTAGTCGACTTCCTTAAAGAGTCCTGCAATTTTTTTCGTTCATTGGAACTAGAACACTAACAATCTCCCCCTTGTTGGTGGATGACAATAATAATGCGTAGTAGTTAACTTTCCTATTTTAAGCAAGGCTCCCCATAATTTCAAGAATTTTCTCCTCACATCTATGAAAGTATCTAAAATAAAAAAACATATGTATTCTCCCCCTTTGGCATCAACCTAATAAAACAAGGGGAAAATAAACCAACACATTTTATGCAAATAAGCATAGATTAACCATATCTCAATACAGGAAATAGCTCGCTCTGGAACAAAAAGGTCCAATCTAACCATCATACTGGCCAAGAACTGCACTTCCCAAGCTAGTGGTCTCTCAGAAACAGGTACTGTAGCTAGGCTACCCATACTAACCACCTTCTGGCTCAAGGCACCGGTAACCACGTTAGCCTTGCCCGGATAGTAGCGAATAGTCAAGTCGTAGTCCTTCAGGAGCTCAACTCACCTCTGTTGCCTCAAGTTAAGCTCCTTCTGACTCAATATGTACTGCAAGTTATGGTGATCCGTGAATACCTCGCAATGAACCCCATACAGGTAATGCCTCCGGGTTTTAAGAGCAGAAACTACCACTACCAACTCCAACTCATGGGTGGGGTAGTTGCACTCATGATCCTTCAGCTTCCTTGATGTATATGCTATAAGATGGCCCTGCTGTATCAGAACACAACCCAGATCGACACCTGAAGCATCACAATACATAGTAAATGGCTAACCCTCAATGGGTAGAACAAGAAGTGAAGCGTTAGTTAATAACTCCTTCAACCTTAGAAAGCTGGCCTCATACTCGGGTGACCACTAGAAGGGCACATCCTTCCATGTCATTCTAGTTAAGGAGGTTACAATGGAGGAGAAACCATAACCAAAATAGCGATAATACCCTGCTAACCGTAGGAAGCTACAAAATCTCAGTGACGGATGTAGGTCGAGGCCAATCATAAATTGCTACAACCTTAGCTGGATCAACACTGACGCTGACACCCGATACCACATGGCCCAGAAAGGAGATAAAATGTAGCCAAAAGTCACACTTTGAGAACTTCGCATAGATCTCTTAGTCCTCATATTCTTCAACACAATCCTCAGGTGGCCCTTATGCTCAGCTCGACCCCGCGAGTAAACTAGTATATCATCGATAAAGACAATCATGAATGAATCCATGTAAGGCCGAAACACTCGAGTCATTAGATCCATAAAAGCTGTAGGGGTATTATTCAGCCCAAATGACATCACCAAAAACATGTAATGCCCATACCTCATACAAAAAGCTATCTTTAGGATGTCTTTAGCCCGAACCCTCAACTAGTGGTAGCCAGACCTTAGATCAAACTTAGAGAACACCATAGCTCCCTATAGCTAATCAAATAAATCCTTAATGTGAGGTGGAGGATACTTATTCTTAATAGTGGCCCTATTCAGTTGCTTATAATCAATACATATCAGCGGGGACCCGTCCTTTATAACAAACAACACTGAGGCACCCAATGAAAAAACACTAGGATGGATAAAACCCCTATCAAGCAAGTCCTGCAGCTAAGCATTCAACTCATGAAGATCAGTCAGTGTCATACGATACGGAGCAATAGAAATGGGCCTGGTGCCTGGATCAACCATGATGGAAAAATCTATATCCCGCTCAAGTAGAAGGATAGGAAAGTCAGCAGGGAATACATCAACACACTCACTAACAACTGGTATAGCCTCAGGGGAAAGGGACTCTGAACTAACATCTCTAACATGGACAAATAAGCATAACAACGTCGAGCGACAAGTCTAAGGGCTTGACAATAAGAAATGACCCGAACAGATGAACGAATAGTGGGTCCATGCCACACTACAGGGGGTACACCAGGCATAGATAAGGTCACGATCTTGGCATAACAATCCAGGACCTCAAGATAGGTGGATAACCAGTCTATGCCAGAATCATATCAAAATCTAACATAGCCATCTCAATCAAATCAACACATGTATCATGACCCTAAATAATAACTAAACACAACATGTATACCCGATCTACCACTAGTGCTGCACCCATCAGGATAGATACACTCAAGGGTACAGAAGAATGCTCACTATCAATACCCAATCTCGAAGCAAAATAAATAGAACTGTAGGAGAGGGTGGAATCCGGATTAAAAAAAGTCACTCTAGAAATCCCAAATAAAGACAACGTACCAGTAACAACTATATCGGAGCCCTTAACCCTATAAGGAATAACATAAAGTTGGTCCTGCTCCCCCTCCCACTATGCACCTAAGTCCCTGCCTTTGCCTCTACCTCTAGACACCGGGCCTCCTCCCCTGGCTCCCCAAAAGGCTGGTGGCCTACCTCTAACTGGTGGCACTGCCTACAATGGCTGAATAGGTAGCGTTATAGCCTGAGAGGCCCTATACTGGAGGAAATCTCGGAAATAATGACCCCAACCCCTACACTCATAACAAAAATCACCTATACTAAGATAGCCGTGGGACCCCTCAACAACACCTCACGAACTCAAAACTGGGCCCCTGAAGGGTTGGCTACTAACCCTACTGCTAGAGGTCTGGTGTTGTCGGATTAGCTAAAATCTTCGACCAAAACCACAATCCTCTGATCTAGACCCCGAAAACCCACCCTGATGGCACTACCTCTTCTCACTACCCCTAGGCCTGACGATTCAGGATCTCCATACAATGAGCATGGTTGAAAACATCCACAAATGACTTCTGTATCACCAGAAATAACTCATCATGCCTTTGCAAATCCGACCTCAGTCCCCAAGTCCGCTCCTCCTCAGAAAATATTAGATCTCTGACATGCCTAGATAACTTAATAAATTTGGCCTCATACTCCGGGACGGTCACCGAACCCTGTCTCAATCCCTCAAATTGTGCCCCCGAGGTCTCAAGATACTTTGAGGCACATACTAAGCTAGAAATGCCTCTCTGAACTGCCCCCAAGTAGGCAGCGCTAACCTTGGCAGTCTATGATCCCGAAAAGTCCACAGCCACTAACTGGCGGCACCCTCAAGTAGATAAGATATGAAGTCTAGCATGTGAGAATATATGAGCTCCGATGTCTAAAGGCGGTCCTTAGAAACCATAACAATCTCATAGGGGTCCTACCCCTATGCTCTTGAGAATATGGCGGGGGCAACCCGGAGGAACTGATCCAACATCCTTTGCACCTGGAATGCGGGTATAGTAGGAGCTAATGATGGTGCCGAGGCTGTAGGAGTAGTTTAAGGTGGTGCAAATGGTGATACTATTGGCGGTGGTACTTGAACTGCAGAAGCTAGGGGAGGCGATACACCCTATGCGGCTCCCTGAGCAGATAACTGCGGCCTATCTGTTGCTGTACAATCTAACATTTGGAGCATATGCCATAATAAGTCTCTGAGTATGGAAAGTGGTGGATGAACAGGTTGTGTCTGTGACATTGTGGGTGCTTGTGGTAGTGGAGTAGCTGGGGAAGTAGCAATCGGCGTAGCATCCTCCCCTACCACTTCCTAGTTCGCTGGGGAGGGTCCCTATCTATTGAAGATCCTCTGGTATGGACCATCTGCAAAGGAATAAGGTCAAGGTATATTCCAAAAAAGTACGAGTATCAATGCACGATTGAATACAAAGAAGGACAATGTTTCCAAAGGTACACTGTAGCCTCCCGAATATCATATGCGAACGTCTACTCATCAATCCGCAGGACTCTTATAAGGCACTTGCTCCAATGCCCATGACACCGGTGAACCTAGGATCCAATATCACTCTCTCACGACCCAAAATCTTAGGTCATGAAGGTGTCTACACCCCTCTTGTAGAAAAGATAACCCTACAGCCCGGAGCTACGCATAATGGGCTATAGACTCTCAAAACAACCAATGAAGAAAAGGAAAGCATAAACAATACATAATAATGGAAGCCAATAGGGAATCATAAAAAACCTGAATCCTAAAACCTGGTGTCGGTGGTATAGAGAGCTACTGTACAGAGAAAATGAAAGATACAAAATACAATCTCCTGTAAAAGATAATATAATGTTAGGATTGTTATGGAACGAATAAAGCAAGCCAGAGTCAAGGAAATCATGATTGGCTCGGATGGAAAAACTTACTATAATCTTCGTAAATCAGCTAGGTCTACTCTACATGATCATGACATTGCTAATAACCCATGCCAGTATCTACACCATGGAAAAAGGTACAGAAGTGCAGCATGAGTACAAAACAAGGTACCTAGTAGACATCATAGGTCAATTGGGTTAAAATATAATGCAATAAATAAAGAAAGGAATTAAAATAGGGCGATAATAGTAAGAAATCGTAAAGAAAGAAGTAAAACTAATAATAAGAAAAAAAGTAAGATATCGAATGTGCCAGTATAGATTTACAGAAATTAAATAATGTAGGTACAGGCTACAAAGACCAAGATCCAAAACCTGAGATGAAGTAAGGAGACATACATGTTCTCCAGCTCAATCATCCCTACTAATCATAATACCATGTACGCAAGAGTCATGAATAACGATCGAATAGAAAGAAACCGCTAAATATGTAATCAAAGTGCTAAAAAAAATCCTACTAGTGTCCCATATAACTGTAAGTACACACAACACAACACAAACCTACCTAGAACCCCATCCCACCGGTAAGCATAAATAGCACAGCAAAACCCACCATGACTCCCCCATAAGCCCGGTGAGCACACATCATGCCTAGAGAAAGTACACAGGGTTGCAGGAAAGTAATGTAGAACAGTAACAACCTCGGTCACACACCCCATGTTAGTGCCAGTTATAAAACGAGGGCCCAACCATTTAGTACTAATAAAAAAATGAGGGATCAACCCTTTAGTGCCAATAACTAGTCCAAATAGTAAATATACAAAAATATCAACACAGCAACAACAATGAAATAAATAAAAATAGAAACATAAAGTAAATGGAATCTAGGATCTGAAAAAGGACACCAGTTAAGAGCTCATCTCACCACACTTGTTGCATAATAGATGAAATAGTTCTCAGGGTCAGTGGCCTCCACACAGTGGGCCAAGCCTCGGGCAGGCAACCCTTCACCCTTTATGCCTTCTCACAGGCCCCCAGAATCCAACAAGAACATTAATAAAAAAATAATGATCAACCTAAATAACCGAGTCCATAAAACTCGCCATATTATGAGCATAACAATATCAACCTAGTCTATAATGCACAAATATACCAACTTACCTGGACGCTGATGAAAATCCTCGAAGTGCACACATCGCGGATCCAAAGCTCCAACATAGTCGATATCACCCAAAACTAAACAAATTACAAGTCTAGGGATTAAAATATGCATAATAAGACCCATATTGCAATTAGAAACTAAGATCGAAAAGTAGGCCTCATAGCCCAAAAAAAAAAAACCAAACCTACTAGTGCATAGCTCTCAGCTCGGGAGACTCATGATGCAAATATGAGCTCAAGGAGACAATTAATAAAAGGGTAAAACTAGGTCTAAAGTAATTAAAAACTTTTTTTACAATTAAAGAAAAGAGGAAATAACAAGAATTACCTAGAAAACTAAGCGTCGTGAACTCCCACAATCACCCCCGTAACTCCCTGTAATTCCCCTAGACCTAAAACACCCAGAACTTAGCTCACAAGTTTAAAGAGAAACTAAAAATGTAATGGAAACAAGCTGAACTGAAACATGAAGCCTTAATTATAAGGGAAGGGGCCCGCTGGGGAGCCCTTTTGGCCACAGGCACGACCCTACTGGGGTGACCTCAAGGCATAGGCATGACCTAGCCAGCGTGACCTTTGGGGCGCAGGGCAAGTCTGTGATCTAGATCAACTAAGGCAAACTAGGAAAAACTCTGTGGGGTTTAAAATAAGCATCCGGAGTCCAATTCCAACAAACCGAAAGTGCATTTTGGGTGGAAAACACACCATAGACTCAGAGAAATCAATGATATAATCATCTGAGGCTGTTTAAGAGAAAAAACCTCAAAGTCAAACGGATCAATATAGAGCCTAACTAAGGACTTCAACAAACCTACTCAAAACAAGCCCGGGCACCTCGGGAAGCAAACCAATGATTCAACTTGCCCAAAATCAATATTTTGGAGCTAACAAAATTGATGGAATACTGATTTAATGCTTCGATCATGAAAATACTACCCATGCTCCAAAATAGGATTCGGCTAGGCCAAACTCAAAACGAAAGGCCCAAGACACAAAATTAAGGTCTATCTAGACCAAAGTTGGTATTCCAGAGCTAATGGAACTTTTAGAATTCAA
>JBDJHY010136394.1:0-13363 GCA_039654485.1 Withania somnifera
CTTAGGTAATGTGCGTGAACATCGATGTGTATATTCCTAGAATTGGGGAATTCCCAACATGCCCTGTTGACATTATGAAAGTTAAATGTTGTTGTGCTCGTTAGAGTTAACATCATGGCCATTCCATTATTTCCATCCACTGATACAGGAGCTAGGCTTGGCAATTTGAATATTAGAGGACAACATGGGTCGCATCACATCTTCAATCTCTTCTTTTCTTTTTCTTTTTTATTTTTCTTATAATGGAACAGTACTCCAAATGGATTGAAAGATTCTCCATTTGGTCCCCTGTGTAGATTTGCAAGTTATGGTTTATTTTGCATTGCAAATTTCCAAGTCTAAGCAATAAGGTGTGAATGAATTATAGGAATTGCAAACAATGTATGACAAGTCTTAAGGTTTATTTAATGTCTCTATCCCATGTGGAAACAGTTATCTCTTCCTTTTATTTTGGAGCATATATAGGAATGCCTGATTCATAGTGAATCTATTTGGGTGCGCTACACAATTGCACCTTTGTCAAATTATAACTTTATTCCCCAACACCACCTTATGCACCCCCATAAATAGAGATGATTTGAATAGATATTTGTAGCCTTTTAACCTCAATATACATTGCTTCCTCCCTAGTAACAGATACTCTTTTATTAAAAAATGTATATTAGAACACAATTTAGATATAACTTTATATTTTTAACCCTTTTCATTATTATATTTTTTTTTTTTTGAAAATAAAAATGGTCATTAAGGAAAAATATAAAAGAACGGCAAAAATAAAAAATAATTTTAATATTTTTATTAAATTTTAAATAATTAATTTATTTTGAGTAATAAAAATATTATCATTAACAGCTCACTTAGATATTAGTTTCTTAAGCACGCTCTAGTTAGTGGTTCCAAGATGATACGTAAAGAAATCTAGCTAGAATTGGAGAGGAGCATCACATCATTTTCAATATCCTAGAGATTAATTATTCTTTTCTTCGAGAGTTGGGAAAAGAACTTGACAAAGGATCAAATTCACCATCATAGATGGATATTTCTTCCGCTCCCTGTATTTTTAAATATTTCTTTATGGTTCATAAGTTTTTAAAATTCAAAAGAGTTGTTAAAATTTTCTCTCATTTTTATCCTTTTTCTATACTTTCTTCGTACGGAAATACTTGGCCTATTTTCTTTTTTAAATATTAAATAATATAAATTTTAATAAATATTTATAATATATATTTTAATTATATTTAAAAAAATTCAACTTATAGTATTTTCATATAATTTAAAAATATCAAAGTTTTAATTTTAAAAAAATTAAATTAACTTAATTTAATTTAGCTTTAAATATTAGTTAAATTGACTCTCAAAAAATAAAACATGTCAATTAAAAAAATAATAGTAAAAGGTCATGTTCAATTTATTTTCTATATTTTTAAAAAAAAATTACATTACTTCAAAAATTCAATTGAGATAGAGGAAGCATCATATTGTCATTTGAAAAAAGGCAATAACCTCGACATTAATTCGTTTCACTTCATTTTGTTCGGTTGGAAAATGGAAATAAATAGGGGTGTACATATGTCAGGTTGAGTCATCTTTTTATTACAAAATCATTAAATTAATTATATTTATTTAGTAAATTTATAAATTAAATTAAGTCAATAAAAAGTTATTTTTTCAGTTACAGTTTAAATAGATTCTTTTGATTTTTTTTTATTTTTTTTATAATTACATTATGAATAAATGTGTAATTGAATTATACTTGGTTCAAAAAATATAAGATATTTGAAAAATTAAGAAACTGTTAATAAATTAAAGAGCAAAATAATAACAAATCAAATACAATACAAAGCAATAGCAGTGCATTAATAAGTACCACAATAAATATTGCAAGAAGAATACCAAATAAAAACTTTTTTAAAGACATCTTATAATTTGTACTGCAATAACTAATTAAATTCAAATTTTCAATTAGAGTATCAGAATATCTAATATTTGCACTTGAGCTAAGAGCTAATAGAAAAAGTATGGAATGTGAGATTTTATCGCCTTGCAAATTTCAATAATACAAATACGGTTAAAGCAACACTATACGAAGAGTGAGATGTATGAGGAAAGAATACTTTAGATTTGAGAAGCAACGAAATTTCTTTTATCTTTTTAGATTTTTTATTTGTCCTTTAAATTTGAATTTCGAATTATGTGTTTAGTGAACAATAAATATTTACGGGCCAAAATTCGAAATAATATGTCTTAAACTACAAACTAATTTAAAAACATTGACAGAATAGATTCTAATTAATATTTTTTATATATTAAAAATTTTAAATTATAATTAATATTATGTCGGTTTAGTTTGAATTCGATTTATCTTTATTTTTATTAATATCAAACCAAATCAAGAATGATCCATTTTTGTGTTTTAAAGCCAAACCAAATCCTAACTAGATATTTTTTTTCTTCAATTTGATTTGACTTAGAAGATTTGATTTATACACCCATAAAAACAGCATCTCAAAACTCCCACTTGTTTATATAGTGATTAATGTAGGCAATAGAAAAAAGAAAGAAGTTGGTTTTAGGAAAGATATTGAGAATAAAAGTAGTATAATGGTGAATAAAAAGTTAAAAGTCCCATAAAAGGCATTTTTCTTTGTGCTTATAGTTGGACGTTATATCATATTAACAACCCCTACACGGCAAAATAGGCACATCTTTCTCAATCCAACAAAGCTTAGTAATTAAGTGGCCCTTTTGATTTGTTGGGTCTAGAAAATGCTCTTTTCAACACATCAGCATCTGAATGGGAAAAATCTGTTATATATTACTTTTACATGTGTAAAAACAACAATTTCATCTTAAAGTTTCATAAAAGCTGACAAAATCACGGACTTCCAAACACCAACTAGAGTTGCAGAAAAGAACATTAATAATGAAACTAAACGTACGTAATTTGTGGCATCTAAGGTTTTGAAATTTGATTTGTAACAGAAAAAGAACTACGGCTATCCTTCTGACGTGTGTAAAAGAGCAATGTGTAAACACTAGTGTTTCTTTATTTTCTCAAAAGTATTCCAAGATACTTTTTTATTCTCTTTTAGCTTGTATGGCCGCACTCAAAATAAAAAATTCTCGCCGGATGTCCTCTCTTATTCGTATTAAATGACAAATATTTTAAAAGAGAATAAAGCATATTTCTAAAATACTAAATTTTAAAAGTTCAAAAGGTGTACAACTATTCCAAGGAAGAACCCTCCACTCTTGTTCATATTAGTATTTTCTTAGAAAACTACAGCATACGTCTAAACAATAAATTTTGAAAAGATCAAAAGAGAGTACAAATTTTCTAAGGAATCCTCCCTTAGGCTTGTTCATATTACAAGTATTCCTTTTTGTTCAAAATTAATTGTCACATTTTATTTTTCTAGAGTCAAATAACTTAAGTTTAATTGAAAAATTTTGGTATGTAATCTTTAAAATTTTCAATTTATATATTTAAAAACTACGTAAAAATAATATAAGCCATAATAATTAATAATTTAAAATGTTCAAAAAATAAATAAAAAAATTATGACAAAAATAAACTTATTTGAATTTCAAAATAAAAATTATGACAAATAAAATTAAACGAAAAATATATATTTAAGAAGAAAAATAATGCATATGCCTAATACAAATAAACCAATAACTATAAAAAAATGTAAAAGATTTTATCCAACTCTGTCCCTTATTTACTGCAAAATGCCAATATGGGGGCGATGCGAATTACAACTCTGCCTACTTTGTAGTAAGAGTAAATTAAATTTTATTCATAGTCATTTATTTATTTATTATATAAAAGTTATTTTTTAATTGTATAAAAGTTATTTAATTTTAAGATATTTTTTTATTTTATACAACTTAAAGTTATTTGTGCTTCAAGTTTCTCATATTAAAGTTACTTTGTTTTTTTTTTGTTATCACATTAGATCATTTAAATACTTTCAGGTTAATAACAAATTTTACATGAATTTTTTTTATGTTTATTAAAAATATAATATGACACTCCAAAATAACTATTAGTTAGCTTAATAAAATATATTAAATAATGTAAAGTCTTTTCTTAAAGAGCTTATGAAATTATTTGTAGCTTCTTATTTTGACCTTTTTGTAACAAATATAAATTTATTGACCATAGGTAGATTGTAGATTTTGTGTTTATTGTTGAATTATTTCATTCTCTAAAATAAACTTTCATTTGTCTATCATTATAGACAATCTCATCCATATTATCTATTCTATGGAATTCGAACCTGAACTTTATTTTCTATTTCTATTACGATTCATTATTTGTATCTAATGGGTTCCTCTCTTTTTGCTAACTAAAAAATTTGTGTTTATGAAGTTCATTAAAACAAATAAGTATGGTAAGACGAATATAATTAAATTATATATTTTTTAATATTAATAATAATGAGTTAAATTTATTTAACACAATTAAAATAAGTGTAATAAGTTTAATATCATAAACCATAACGATAATTAGAAGTGAAACATTGAGATAGGTTTCTAAAATTCTCTCAAATATAATTTATTTATTTTGGAGTGTTATGTCATATTTTATGATACAAAATTAAAAATTCAGGTGAAATATATTCTTTATATTAGATTGGTCAAACAAATGACATTATGTGGAAAAAAAAAATTATGTGATAAACCTAAAATAATATGATTTTTATTTTATATAACATAGAAAATTGATTTTTGTGTAATAACACTTAATGAAAAATAATAAAGTAACGTTTTATGTGATTTTAGTGAAAGATAGAGTGATCCTGGGTGAAATTTACTGCTTCAAATAGCATAAGCCTGGGTCTTTCAATTGTTCAAATATTGAAACTGAATCAAATTAATTAAGTTAATTTTTCATTGATTATTTATTTTAAAATATTTTTTATTGTATTTAGTTGTTATATTTTTATTTTAAATTTAAATAATTTTATTTTTATCATAATTTTTTACATATTTAAATATTTTAAATTAATAATTATTATGACTTATGGTATTTTTTATTTATTTTTTAAATATATAAATTTTATTTCGAAAAAAACTTGAAAACCGCATGCCGAAATTAACAGTCAGATTTTAGTTGTTTGACTCTTAAAAAAATGGAAGGTACTACCCTGAATACAGGGGAGAGTTATGATAGTATTAGGATTGCCATAATTATCAATCTCGGAAATCACGTAAAAGTTAACTCCTCTCCTTATTGGGCACCAAAGCCTCTATAAAAGCTCAGGTAAGGTCAGGAGAATAGGTATGCTCTAAATATTACTCACTATACATTCTTGGAATTCTTTCATTGCTTATTGACTGACTTAAGCATCGGAGAACGACCCCGGGGACCACCCTGGGCTTTGTTTTACAGGTAACGATCATGATTTGCATACACTAGATGGAGCACCCCCACGTTAGTATCTTGGTAGGGTTTTTTGAGACTTATCAATGACCTTGTTCAAACACCCACTTTTATGCAAAACAACTAACTTAAGAGCATGATTTCTACCAATGAGTAGAGATTTACCTTGAAATAATGTGCTGAAGTTGGAGTCATTAGGAGAGAATTTGAGTGAGAGTAAACAGTGAAATTTTGTAAATAGGGAAAATAAATCGTTCACCCTATTAAATTAGTCAGGAACTGAAATACCAGTACATGAACTATTGTAGTGGTATCTTTGTAGTATGATATGAGTCGTATAATGGCCTCCCTTTTCCCTTTGTGCTGTTTCATGTATGTACATATCCGGTTTGATCCCCTTCCTTATTAGTGAGATAGTTTGATCTGAAATACCTCGTGTATGAATTTTCTATAAGGAAAAGAGTGACTCTTCTGAAAGATAAATACTCATGTTGTTAAAAATCCTCCCCCACCTTCTTATACATTAATGGATGAGCGAAGGGTAAATTAGTATTTTATGTTATAATCTGCCATCATTAATAGGTCATTCATCATAAGGACCCAAAAAATTATCTTCAATTTAGTCTTGGTGAAAATTTTAAATAAATCTTTTTTAAGAAAAATCTATCTGTAACAGCCATAGAGGCACCCTAACAGCTATAGCGTGTTAGGAAGGCACTATAGTGGCCACAATCAGTCAGCTTTGCATTTATAATCTTATATTCCCCTAATTTTATTATTAAAAAAGAATTTTTTCCTAAAATATAATCAGGGTTATTTCCAAGCCTTGTTACAGAAACCAGGAAGAAAGTATTCGTGCCAACCAAAACTCTTCAATAAGTTCGGAAAAATTATTGCCACCAACTTAGACTATGGAGCAAGGAGCATGATTGCCTAAAATTCATGACAAAAGTTTGACGACCAGATAAGTTATGGCTTAATAAGTATTTGAATATAGCTGTTCCTATGTGCATAGTGTATAATTAATGAAGACGCATATATAGGCCTATGGGCATGGAGTTGAGGTGGATAAAATAAGAGAATTATATGATAAACACAAGAAAGATTAATTTATTGATTGTTTTTATGTGAAATTGTTGGTAGTATTATGTGTTATATGTCCCAAAAAGGGTTTGATGTGAATATGTGATTAAGCATGGTAATAATTAAGCATGTTAATGAGGGATCTAGTTGAATCTGAATGTAAATTTTTTTATTTATTTATGCATGACCATTATGTGACTTTTCCTAAATTTGTATCTGTGGGTGAACTCGATAATAAAAAGGAGTTGTACATATATTAATAACCTCAGAGTATGAGCAGACCTTAGTGGTTCAAATGTTAGTAGAAAACTATTTCTAGGGCATGAAATCATAGGATGAATGTGATGGGTGACTTTAAGGATAGATAAACACGAATAATCGTGTGTGGATGAATTTTGGGTGAATCAATGATGGTAACTTGATAGCTTCTTGCTTATGTGTTTATGTAGTCCTTAACTATGGTGGCTCTGTGAATATGGTAGACCGTGCTAGAATTTTAGGAGCATTCTTTAGAGAATATGGTGCTGAAGTTGGTAAGTGATCAGTTAAAAAGGAGACCTAACTAGTAGGTTATAATGTAAAGGATAGTTTTAAAAACTTATTAGGGACTTGTATGAAAGTACAAGAGGGGGATGAATTGGTTTTTTTTTATCTTCCCTTACTTAACTCTCTAGATAATATTGTCCACTCTTAGAGCAGTATGATAAATAACCAATATAGAACTGTGCATAAAGAGAAATGTACACATAATATTTTTATATTAGTTGGGGCTCAAAATAAGCCTTAATCTAGTCCCTTTGGGTTGCAACATGGTTACACTATTTTTTCTCTATCCTCTGCTAAGTTTTAAATAACTAAGAATTAAACATTTTACACCAATGATTGAGTTTCATCAAGAACTCATTCTCTCAATGTTAAGCCTATGAAAGAACCTAGACACACACTACTAAGTTAGTATCTCAGTGAATACATAAGAAACTACTGATTCTGTTAGGATCTTAGTGAATACACAAGAAACTACAATGTGTTAGGAGATCAGCGTATACATACAGTCTATAGAGTATGTAGGAGCTCAGTGAACATATGACCTTCTGAGTCTGTTAGAAGCCTATGTACAACTAACGATATCTTACTAAGTTTGTTTAACTCAGTTAGACCTCAATGAATACTTAGTCTCATAGGAGATCAGTAAACACTCTAGTTTGATTCTATACCTCAATCGAATTTTTCCATCCTTTCTCTTTTTTCTAGACTGGTATACACTAAGTGATACAATGTTTCTTAAAAGTAAAGCAAAGAAAAGAATAATTTATGGACTTATGTAACATACTTATTCCTCTTGAAGACTAGCCCCTTATATAGATGTGGGAACTAGCTGTTACAACCCTACGGTATTGATCCTTGAATAGAGTCAAGATGGTGGTATTTTTCCAATAATAAGGGAGAATCATATTAATGAGTCTTTTTACTATTGTGCCCATTGATCTATGCAGCAACCAATGTTAGTCATTTCTTCAAAGAGAGGTTTATCAATGGTAACTTGTGCACGTTAATGAACTTCTTGTTTCCATTATAGTATTAACTTATTCTATTTAAAGATCAACATCTTCCAGTGTAGTACTTACCATTCATATCATCTTTCATCATTAATATAGTACCAAACTCATTCTTGATGGATCACTTATTGTTGTCATTTATTGAAATTAAACATCAACATTATAGACCTTGAATAGTAACTTGTGGTTTATTTTTGAACTAGGTTGTAAATTGAATTGATATTGATTGATTTTATATGATAATCATAAGAGGTTGAGTTGATGATAAGCATTCACATTTTGGTAACCATAAATTCGTTGGGATTGTGACAAAAATAGAATGACTTGATAATGAAAGAATGATTGATAAGAGGACTTGAAATAATAAGACCTTTGGTGAATAATCTAGTGATTGATTAAGTGCTCAGGAAAGATAAAATTTATAAATGTGATATTATTATAAATATGATTTATTATGCTAGGCCAATAGGAAATGGTTCCAGCTTACATTTGTAACGCAGCAATGGAAAATAGTTTTGATCATTTTGAGATGTGTTGTGTTCTGACAAAAAATCATATTCCCTTAGCATGAATAGACAAAAAATATAAGTCCCTTAGCATGTGTATATATAAAATTATAAAAAAATAAATGATAAATTGATGAAAAGTAATGATGTTAATAAAGGAAAATAACTGATGCTTAATGAAAGCATAAAGTGACTTGAGTTCACTTGATTGTGATTTATTTAGAGTTAACTGACAAGTGTTCTTTATTTGTCTTGATTCCTTGAGACTATAGAGGTGATTTATAGAATTGAAATTTTCTATTACTTTTTATGTGCTTGAATAATCTATGAGTATGATTTTTGCAAATTGATTTTATATGTTAGTGTTATGTATACCTAGTTGACAAGTTGTGTTCCATAGTGACCCATGTGGATGAATTTTAGAAATGAATACCCTTAACTTTTGGACTGTCCGGTGTGACTTAGTTGTGTTTACTAGGGAGATCATGTGTATTGGACCCTGAGTCTATCCGCAACCACAAGTAGAACAAAGTTAATCCTAGTATCTAGCACATATTAATCATAGCACATAAAATGAGTGGAAGTATAAGCATGACTAAGATAATATAAAACAATGCAAAAAGTTTGAAATAAATATCATAACTGTGAACCAAAGATAAAAGATATACTAACTAATATGTATAAAATAATCTCTACTAAACATGAATAAAGAGTTGTTGGGACAATCCCCCAACTAACTAAAGATATTGAACTTGAAATGTTAAATAAACTTTCTGAATATCTAGGTCCATATTATTCCTCAAAATATGAGGATTCTCTAATTAGTGCTACTAAGAAATGGATATCTTGGATATCCACAAGAGTGGGAAGGAGCACCTGGACCTACATTATAAGTAACGTAGCACAAATAATATGTGATCGGTACTATAAAATGTATGAGTATGTAGGCATTCACCATGCAAAATCAATAAATAAAACATGCTAAATGAGAGTTGTGTTAACTGAAGTACGATGACTCATATTTTTTAGAAATAAAGCTGAAAATTTAATTGTATAATGTTCAGTAAAATAATCATGTCAATGTAGGCTAGTGAGTCTTGTATACCGAGTAACTGAAAACATGTACTGTAGGATATGTGAAATTTGTAAAATCATACAACTAATAAACTGTAGGAAAATTTGAGTACTGTACAATACATTAAACTGATAATGCAGGAGTTTCTCGTATTTACCAACAATACCATGTCATCCCATAATATCCAATATATTAACTCACACTGGGATAGTCGTCCTATACTTACCAAGGTATAGAAGTACACGTGATGATCCATAAACTGAAGACTCATAGGCTAAGCGTATGACCCTCTACTGTCAAATGTGTGATCCTATCCTATAGTGGCACGCTAATTTTAGGGCTTTGGGTATGACCCTCTACTGGAAGGTGAGTGACCCTAGTCCACTCGGTACTGATAAATATCCCA
The DNA here is from genome assembly GCA_039654485.1 of Withania somnifera. NCBI lineage: Eukaryota > Viridiplantae > Streptophyta > Magnoliopsida > Solanales > Solanaceae > Withania > Withania somnifera. Next base: position 10,016 of record JBDJHY010136394.1, read on the forward strand.
AAAATATATATAAAACTGATGGCTCAAAAATTGTGCTATAACTAATACTAGTCCAACATATATTATTTACTAAGTATTTGAATTAGTGGGACTAGGTATGCTATTTAAATTTTGAGTTTGTGATCAAAAGATTAAATTATGCTAAATTATGCTAAGTATCCTGAAAACTATGGTTCACATACAATTTACTTTGAATACTCTAAGAACTAAATGATACATAGAGTTCATGAAAAAACTTCATGAGATTCGAAATACTTAAATTTCTCCATAATAAAATATGAAAAATCACTTAAATATACTCCATATGCATAATAATATCATAGAAAACTAAATTAGACATGGAACCGTATTTGGGTAGATATCCTAGTTCATAGAGTTTGGAATTTAAACTTAAAAGCTGTATTTTTAGGTATGAGAATGAAAGATATCCTCATTAAATATCGATAGACCTGATTATAGAGGTTTTCAAGTATAAACTTGAACTGAGACTTGAATTTCTTGAGCATGGGGAGAAAAACCAATGTTCTTTCTTTAGAGAGAATTATGTCAAAGTTTTGTGATCTCAAATGTGTTAATAAGGGAAAAGAACTAATTTGTTAGTAAACCCATTTTAATTAAACATGAAACGATTTGGTATTAGGCATGAAAGAGACGGGAGATGGAGAAATTACCCTTGATAAATAATTAATATTTTTGGAAAAGTCACTTTCACATGTTAGTTGACGGCCCGTTAACATCCACGAGTCATGGACTTGATTCCCTTTTGATCATCTTCTGGAAGTGTTCTAGGATTGATAGTATGAACTATGAAACACATTCCATAACTCGTGGAGTAGTCATGGAATTGGGATTGGCCTGATCATTTTTATGGGTTAGTAGACTACTCGTCAACTTATTCCACTACTTATTGAAGGAACTGCGGTTTGAGATGACCTATGTGAGCCTTTTAGATTTGATCAACAACTAATAGCAGGGCTTATAGAACCTATTCCATGATTCATAGTGTGACTCATAAAATGGGACACTCTAAGAGGTAGTCCACAATTGGGTCTAAGTCTTGTGGAATAGGTTCCACGGTCTATACACCTTCTCATAGAACACAACTAAGTCAAAACCTGTTATTTTCTTATGAGTTGTGAGGTAAGATTGTTTTATAAGCATGAAGTATGTATGGGATGTTACATTATCTCCCTATTCGGATAATTCATCCTTGAATGAAGACATAAACAAAGTCTAAAAGAGAAATTTCTGCTAGAATTGATTAGCTAATTACTGAACTAAAAATACACATGATACTAATTGAATTGAGAGTAAATATAGTTGAATATACATAGAATGAATGAATATATGAAATTCATGAAGGACTACCATGAAATAATGAAAACTGAAGAGAGTAACTAAGGAAAGGGATTAGCTACCTTATTCTGTCTCGGGGTTAGGCGGGAAAAGATGAGGGTACCTGGCCATCATTTCTATTTCTGCTTCCCAAGTAGCTGCCTCACTAGATTAATTTCTCCACATTACCTTGACTAAAGCTATCTCCTTATTCCTTAATCTGTGAACTTATCTATTTATAATCTTGACTGTCACCTCTTTATAAGTAAGATTGTTCTTCCCACCAATGTTCTCCAAAGGAACTACTAATAAAGGATCACAAATGTATTTCTTCAACAATGATACATCAAACACCAAATGCACTATTGCCAACTCTACTGGAAGATTTAACTTATACGTCACCTAGTCGATCCTCTTCAAAATCTAGTACAGACCTATATATCAGAGACTAAACTTCTTCTTCTTCCTAAATCTCATAACTCCTTTCATGGGTAAAATTTTCTATAACATCCAATCATCAACCTCAAACTCATGGTCTCTTCTTCTCACTTATGCATATAATTTATAACAACTGTGAGCTATTTTAAACCTTTCCTAATAAGCTAAAGTTTTTGCATGGCCTCACGAAATAAGTTCATCCCTATCAAAGTAGTATCACCAACCTCAAACCAACCAATTGGAGATCTATATCTCTTTCGATAAAGAGCCTTATATGGAGCCATCTAAATATTGGAATGATAACTATTATTGCATGTATACTTAATAAGAGGTAAATGATTACCACAATTACCTTTAAAATCAATAACATAATCTCTTAGTATATTTGCTAAGGTCTAATTGTATGCTCTACCTAGACATCTGTCTGTGGATGAAAAGCCATGTTGAAATCTACTAGGGAACCAAGTCCCTTGTAGAAAGACTTTCAGAACAGAAAGATAAAGTGTGTACCTATGCCCAACATGATAAATAATGGAGCTTCATTATATCTAAAAATCTCCTAGATGTATATTCTAGCATAATCCTCAACTGAATAGGTAGCCTTAACTGGCAAAAGGTAGGCTAACTTGGTCATCTTATCCATAATTACCCAAATAGAATCATGTTGCTTATGAGTATGAGGCAACCTTGTGACGAAGTCCATATTAATCACTTCCTACTTCTTAATGGGAATACTGAAATCTTAAACCGTACCTCCTTGTCAACCTTAACTTGCTAGCAGTTAGGAGACTTTTCCACAAATTTTGTAATATCCCTCTTCATACCATTCCACTAATAGACCTTTCTCAAATCTTGATACATCTTGGTGGAACCTGAATGAATTAAATACCTAGAGTTGTGAGCCTCTACTAAGATCCTCTCTCTCTCTCAACTTATCCATATCTGGAACATATAACCTTCTTTAGTAACGCAACATACTATCTCTTCTTTGAGAGAAAATTTTAACCTTCTGCTTAAGGACAACACCCTTCGGTTGGTGCAAACTAAATCACTATCTTTCTTTTCTTTTACCTAGACTATCACTGAGGACTCTAAAATTCTAAACTATTAAACCGCCATCGTGAGAATTTATAGTATAAACATCCAAACATTCAAGTTTGTGCACATCTCTAATCAACTCCTTCTTATCTTCTTCTACATGTGCCACACTACCCATGGACAACCTACTAAGAGCATCTGCTACAATATTTTCCTTACTTGGTTGTAAAAACACACTCATATGATATGATTTTAGGAGATCATTCCATTTTACATGATGAAAATCCAACTCTTTCTTACTAAACACATACTGGAGGCTCTTTGATCAGTAAACACATCAAAATCGAAAAATATATTTAGTGATAAAATACTCTACACAAAGACCATTGATAGTAGCTCAAGGTTAGATTTGGATAATTATTCTCTTAGTCTTTAGCTTTCTAGAGTCATAGGAAAGAACCTTTCCATTTTGCATCAAACATAACCAAGTCTAAATCGAGAAGAATCACAATATACCACGAAACCATATCTCTATCC
>JBDJHY010136403.1:282-13363 GCA_039654485.1 Withania somnifera
GTCTGCCACCCATGGGAAAAGTCCACACGTAGTACTTTGACTCTTGGAGGTGGGTCTTAGGGCTGACAAATCCCCTTCAGAACCACAAGTGATAGGACGAGTCATAGTTTGAGACCACAAACCTTAAACTTACTTATGGGGTTTGTTTGAAATCATTGTAAATCCTTGAAAGGAGAACTTCAAAATCACAACTCATTCCACGAGTCGTAGAAAGAGTTAACAGATCGTGGATTTACTGATGAAAGCTTTTTTTCTAAAAAATTAAATACTTTTCAAAGGGAAATGTAATTAATTCCCAGGCATTTTAAAGACTAAACTATGGGTTTTAGTCTTCATTTATGGGAGATTAAACACTTTATCAATCAATTTCCATTCATTCACACGTTTAACATTCAAGAACTCAAATAAAATCCTCTCAAAACATAACATAGGGTTTTCCTATCAAGTGCAAGAACTCAAGTCTTGATTCAAGTTATTTCGCAAAATATTCATTAGGAATGTGGGACTTTAGTAAGGGTTTTATCATTCCCTTATGTCTAAAATCCAAATCTTTTAGCATGAACTCATGACTTGGAAATCTCGGGGTTTTATCCAACTATGTATTTTACTTGAATTTTAGTTTTCTTGTGATAATCCATGATCATAATTATTGAAAAAATCATTATGCATGATGTCTATGGATTAAACTCAGACATTTTATTATTTCAAGAACTATGCATGATTTTACAAAAATTTAGTCTATTTTAGTATGATCCAGTATATTATGATTCTTGATCATAAACTCAGATAGTTAAGCAAGACTAGTATAACTTAAGTATAACTTCAGCAGTTATTTTACAATTTCATACCCAGTTTCATTATTACCATGGCATCGAGATATGCCATCAATAATTATGATAAGTTTGGCGTCCAGATATGTCACATGGAATGTTATGAGAAAGCAATATTCTTATTTGGGAGTACTATTTAATACTGTGAAAACCCGATTTATAGATAACCCAAGTCCCAGAACTACATGCCAGTATAGGATATATCTAAATCCTTTATGGCTCAGTTTAGTGGAACCACCTGAGTATCAAGTTCTATGCTAATGGCAAGGCATAGAGTATCCCTCCTCAATAAGGTCCAGGCACTGGACTTCATGTTTCTTACATGATTTATGTTGGTTAAAGAAATATCCCACGGTGTTTAACCTTATCAAATTTTTAGTTCTTATGTTTTTACATGACTCACTAGTTTTACTTAAACATGACTATTTTATTACTTATGATATATGCAGCTTTCCCTAATTTACTCCTCATGAAATTATGAGTTCTGGTATTTTTTATTTTACATATTTTAAATTGGCATACTTAGTTTAGATATTTTTTAGCTTTGACATATTTCTTATGTCTTTTCATATGTTTATATTTCCTACATACTCATTACACCATACTCTCTTGCGCTGCATTATTTTATGAGGTAGATTCAGACATTCCATCTCATGCTTGTGGATGACCTGAATCTTATTCCAACAGTTTATTTAGTGATTCCTCATCAATATAGGACTGTTGCATACTTAGTTGTTTTCTTCATACATTAGTACATTCCTTTTCAGTATTTAGAGTTAGCTAAAGGCTTATCCCAGCAACTAATCAATCATGTTAAAGGCTTTTAGACATAGCACCGGTGTCTTATTACAACTTCTGGGTTCCAAAAATACTTTGGTCACTTATCATTACAAATTTGTATATTAGTTTATTTTTATCTAAGATTATGCTTCCGCTCAGTTGTTCAGTTCATGATTTAGTATGATCCTAGTGTTAAGTGTTAGCTTGGGACCACTTGTGGTTCTCAGCACCGTGTCCCATCCAGGATGCAGACTTAGGGAATGACATTAGTATAGACAATCGTAATCAATTTAGTTAATATAATAACATAATGAGGATAATGAAAGTATGATCAAAAAAGCAACTCGTATGCTATCTTTCAAATATCGTTCATTTGGCTACATATTAGTGAGCAATACAAACATTTTTACCAAAGCTACAATTAGAAACCGGCCCATGATATCAACTAATTCTGTGAAATAGAGATACAATCTCAAAAACCCAAAACATGGCATCAGTAATCACATAAGTGATTTTTATCTCATTTATATGGGACCTCGTTACCTAATTACTTTTTTACACAATCAGTTTTCATACTTATACTTATAAATTCTAAAACAGTATCATCTTGCCTAAAATGATGCCCAAAAATAATTGGCTTTATCCTTTCTTAAAGCCTCTAGACAAGCAATTTGACCAAATATATAATCTACATAAAAATATAAATCCATAGACGTCCATATCAATATAATTTTATATTAGGCCCCCAAAGTCAATACAAAATTTAAATATGAGTTCTAAGGTTAAAACTGTAATTTTTTTAAAATTTGAGTAACCTATAAAGTAAAAAACTGAAAAACAAAATGTCATCAATAATAGAGTTAAAATCAACATTCAAATTATCAAAATGCAATTTCATAACTTTAGCCAAAAATCTCAAATTTTCTCAATTTAAAACATCAATTTAAAGGTGAATTCCTTAATAAAGTATTTCAAAGATAGTACTTTAGAATTGTAACCAATGAGAATCATAATATTCCCCTTTTGAATCTCCCAAAAATATATTTTCAAGCTCCTTAAATCAAATTAATTCTACTTAGGTATTACTCTTCATCGCAATCATGGTAAGACCCTTATGATCCTGAGATTAAGTCAAATTGCGAGATACCTATAAACAAGCTCATGCTTCTTCACAAATCCCACTAAATGTGTGTGCTTCTGCATGATCTTCCTATCGATACGCATGAGGTCCATACTAACACCAAATACATCTGACATTAGCTTACAAGTTCATGAAATCTCTTAGAATTAGACCCTTATAATTCTCTCAAAACATATCAAACACAAACTAATAGTGTACATTGATCATAAAATATATTTAGACTTGTTGAAATCATGAAATCACCATTCCATGATGGTCTTAACTAAATATTAATTGTAGTTAACTCTAAACATAAGAAAAACTAAAAAACAACTCAATAATTCAAATCACTCTTAAGCACCTTGAAATCAGTGCAAACCATTTAACCAAGTCATAATCACCATCCTGACCTATGAAGCTATCAAAAAAAAACTAAACCCGTTAACCCAAAATATTAACTTTGGATAAATTCTTATTTTGAAATTTCTAAAAATGGAATTTCTTCTTTGAAACACACCTTATCACTTTGAAAATTCACCATACCCACAAGTCATAAATAACACAATAAAGCTATAGAAAGTCTTAAACTAAAGTAATGAAATCTAAAATATTAAAAAAATCATACAAATTGTTACGAAAACTCTAGGAGAAAGATTTAAGTAGATTACCTGGTGTCCTCTAAGTGAAATTTTGGATTAAGGGTGATAAGGATGTTAAGTATCTCTATCTAACCCTTTAAATCATAAGTTCTAAACATGGATAAATTCGATGGTCAGAGTCAGTATCAGAGTCCTACATTTAGTATATATTCTTACCCTCATAGTTTGATCATCGTCTCAACCTTGAGAGGAATGATCAAGTTGTTGATCGATGAGAGAATTAAACTTTGAGAATTTATTTGAGACTCTAGTGTTGTAGGTGTAGCCTCTTATTTAAACGGTTGATAAGGTGTGTTGTTTTGAACTATCTTCAGTTGATCACTATAGTCATTTTATTTAAACAGTCTTTATAAAATCATTTAAGTTATATTAGATGCTGTGATTTATGTTCAAAATAATTAGTGATGTGTATTTTCTATATCATTGTGCATAACATTTGTATTAGATACACTTTGGGACCACTTGAACCTGTAATATCTAATTGGTCTAAAGGTTAAATACATCTTATTCTATCCGATCAAATCTTCATATTAGCTAGAAAAAGGGAAAAATATGGGCGGAAAAATATGGGCCCAAGTAAATGAACAAATCAATAACAACAAAAAGTAAATAATTGGGGAAAACCCCGAGCAAATAACAAAGAGCAGCATCGGCAGCTTAAATTATTTGGAGCAAAGCCTAAACTAGAATAAGTATAACAGGAACAAATAATATTTGGGTGTAGCATAAACAAATATAGGAGAGAAGCAGTAACAACAACAATTGGGCCAAAATCCTGATCAATTTATACATCTTTTATCTTTATGTTTTTTGGGTGTCTGCACAGGCGAGAGAAATAGGCCATATTTCTGCTGATGAAGAATTAAAGTGCGCCCCTGTCAATATACTTTCATATAAAGAAAATAGTGAAGAAAGCCCAAGTTTTTCATATTTTCATGATCATGCAAGAACGAAAGAAGAGAACATATTCCAGGTTGACCATTGTCTTTGAGAAAAATGTCATCGACATTTAAAAGAAAGTAGATACTATCCCTTCATGCGTGGAAATGAATAAAGTGGTATTGAATGGTTAGCTTTATGATCATGTTTGGAATAAATGTATGTTGGAGAGTTAGCTTCGATTTACTTACTTCTATGATATGACATGCCGCAAATTCAGTATAGCAATGTTAGTGAACCATATTCTTCAAAAGAAGAGTGCAGGTGCAACAAAACTAGTTTCTATATGAGTCAGAGTCTCAGCGGAAGCTTTTCCGTTGACAGTTATTCTTCTGCTAGCTACTAATTTGTTAGAGGAGGAGGAGGAGGAGTCCTCGTGACTCAACTACATAAATTAACATATCAGTTGAATAAATTTATAGAGAAATATTGTGAATCAAATTAAATTTTTTGTGTTAGCTTATCTTATTCTTCTTGGTTTGTCTCAAATTAGCTACAGAGTTTGAGTAATATTTTAGTCCTTCTCTATTTATAAGAGTTGGAAAAGGTAAATATTACTATATTAGTTGTTTCATCTTGTCAATATCCAAGTTCGAGACAAGATGTCGCCTTCAATACCCACTTGTAGGAAAGCTTTCCCACAACCCAAAACGACAAGGAACGAGTTATAACCAGAAACAAATAACATAAAAGCGGAAGAAGAGATGAAGAGAAGGGAAATATATACAAAATAAACTTGAAGAACATCCCAAGACCTGGTATTAGTGGAGACAGAATAACTATACAAAATTGAATACAAGATAATACAAAGGAACCAAAGTATACAAAAACACAAGTTTGTCTCTTGTAAAAAATAAAGACAGAACTGTTGCTGGTGGAGAAGGGTCAGCCTGGATGCTAAGTGCTCACCGTGATCTCCGAAGGTACGAAGCTCTCTAACCACTATCAAAATTCTCTAGGATGGCAGGAACTAGGATGTGCATCACTAAAAAACTATAATAGTGTAGTATCAGTACCAATACAATAGGTACACAGTAGGCAACATAGGCTGACAGGGAGCAAATAAAGTATAAGTAAAGCAAACAACGAGTTTTAAGGTAAAAAGGCAAGATAAGTAGGAAAACGATATAAGCCTAAGAAGTTAGGTTGTAGCAAACTAAATAACAGAAAGACCATCTAACTAATGTTATCTACTAAGTACATCTACCAAGGATAACAACACTAACACTACATAATACATACAGCTACTAAGTGACTACAAGAAGAAACAGAGCTACATAACAGGATCTCTAGTGTAAACAACAGGATACATAGATAAAGTAACTAGAATATAGGTACAATTCCAATAAGTGAGTCATACATGAGAACAAGATAGGAAGCTTGTAAATATTGGCGGTAAAGTTATAAGTAAAATAGCAGAAATCATATAAAACCTAACAGGCCTCCATAAGATCAGTGGGTACACTCAAGTAAAGCAAATTAAGCAAACATAACCTAGATGGGCCTCTATATGACTATTAGGTACAGCGAAGCAACCAAACTCCAATCATCTTCCTCGGTAAGCATAGAAGGCATAAAATAATACTCAAAAAGCATGCAATGCAAGGGGGTGCAGTAAAAGTAATCCCATAGAACCCACATGCTCAGTAGGTAGGACTCACGGGGGACTATGTTTGCATATCTCTCCTTCCCCGTATATTCCTCGTCTAGGATTTGTATCCTAACACATAGTGGAGGGCACGACCTCCCACATGTGTAATGTCATATGCAAATAATCTGTGTATATCTCTAGGTCCAATGCTCGAGCCTTTTTCAAGATCTCTCCCTTAAGTAGTAACTAATTCAATTCCTATCATATTATAATATCAGTGAAATTAATCAAAACAAAGTCAAATTATGTATAAAAATAGCTCCATACAAACTGAGTTGATCGTGGAAAGTTTAAGTATAATAAGAATCATTGTTTATGTTAAATCTGACAAAAACCCATATTTCTTAGCCATTAATTCTTCTCATATACATATAAATAATGTTAGATTTATATCTACAACCAATTTTACATCTTAATTACCTAATGCATGCTCGAGAATCACAAATCAACCCAGAAATAGATTTGGATCATCATATCAAATCATAATAATTAGCAAGGTAGATGAAATCTATATACAATCTACAACTACCAAAGATATACCATCTACAGTCAAGAAATGTAATCCAATAACAAGATAAGATGATACAGAATACAATGCAATAATTTAGATAATAAAGAAAAATTAGATAAAATAGGGAGTAAAAATCAAATACGGAGCCAATCCTAAGAACTATCCTGCTACTAAAAATTTAGAGTAAATATATCCTACTCAGGTTCAATCCAAAGGTAAATAAGTCGTAACCTACCTAGAGGCTAGCAAACAATGGACAACCACAGTGCCAAAGATCAAAAACTATAAGAACATCCGAATTAACGTGAAACTATCAAAAATAAATTCTATGATTCAACGCGAGTATTTTAAGAATCATTTTGCCAAGAAAAAATCCAAATTCGAAACGGGGATTAAAATAGGATCATAGGATCATAGGCTCCGCCATCAAAAAATATAAATAAAAATCACCAGGACGAAGGCCTCAGCTTAAGGAACCTATGATTCAAATTTGAGCCAATTTAGGCTACGAATAAGCCCTCAAACATCCTCGAAAATTTATGATCAAGAAGGGAATTAATTCAAGAATTAATCCCAAAACTAACGAGAGAAGTTAATCTTCAACGAAGGGAATAGGTTTGTGACTAACTTGCCCAAGCTTAACAATTAATTACCCAGCAATACAATGTTAAATCCAAGCTATTTTTTTATCAAAAATGGAGGAGAAACATGAAATTTTAATGGATGAAATGTGAAGACTAGTTTATATAGGCCATACAAGTAGCCTATATGATCGCCCCACCCCCTTCACAATCTCAAGAGAAATAACTCGACTCAACACAATTGCATCCAAAATCCATGCAATTGCGAAGTGTAAGTCCTTTACACCAGATAGTTGTTACACCAACTATTTCACCAAGTTTAAAATATCTCTTATTTAACCCTTGTATGAGTTCAAAGTCTAATAAACACAAACCAAATATGCTAACAACTTTAAAAAAGTCACCACAAACCCAACAAAATGGACAAAATAATCACCGGAGATTATTTTACAGAGATGTTGACCAAAGTCAAATCTAGCCTAAATTAGGCCAAAAACCAACTGAGCCTTCAGAATAAGCTCGAGAAGCATACTAATAACCCTATGATCTGACCCTTTAAAACAAGCTTGAGAAGCCTACCAATAACCCTATCATCCTAAATTTGATATATCAAAGCTGATGGAAGCCTCAGAATTTGAATTTAATGTTTTGATCTTCTAAAGTTGACTAAAGTCAAACTTTTAACTCCAAAAGAGTATTATTTCACAAACAGCTCAAAATGCAACAAAAAGATTGGGGACTCAAACCAAAAGTCCCTCTACACCAAAGTCTATATTATAAACCTAATAAAACTTTTGAAATTCAATTCCAAGCCCGTCTTCAAGGATTTCACTCTCAAGTTCCCATTTCTAAGTTTAAACTTTAGAATAAGAAAACTAGGATAAAACACAATAAAACTGTCAGGAAACCATACTACCGGTCCAGCAAGTCACAAATGACTTGGGGAAGTTTCAGGAAAGCTCTAAACATAGAAAACACAGAAAAGAAGAGAAATAAACAAGAGGGTCATTATAGCATCCATTACTAAAAGGGACTTTATTTTGCGAAAGTCAAGGAGTAGGAAATACCTGAAGGCTTAAAAAAGGAAGGATCCTGGGCCCACACGTACCTCTCTATGTCCTTGGTTGCCTCCTCAATGGGATATAAGCCCACCAACCTTTACTACAAGAATATCTATGGATCTTATTCGCTTAATATATTTGTCCACAATAGATATAAGCTCCTTAATAAAAGTCAAGTTGTCATCCAACTTAATTGTATCCCAGTGGAGTACCTGATATGGGTCCCGGATATATGATGCAACATAGACACATGGAAGACCAGATGGATGGCTAAAAACTGTAGAGGTAAAAAGAAGTGATAGGAGACATCTCTGACTCTCTGAAGTACCTCACAAGTCTCAATATACCTAGGTCTAAGCTTGAACCTCCGACTAAATCTCATCATGCACTTCATGCCAGAAGTATGCAAAAGAAACACGATCAGCAACACTAAAATCCAAGGGGTAAAGTATACTATTGGAGTAGCTTTTTACCTACTCTAAGTTGCTCGCATCCTATCATGAATAACCCAAACCCTCTCAACTGATTCATGAGTAAACTTGGACCTTGAGGCTGGGACTCAACACTATCGAACCAATCTACTGGAAACCTACATCGTTTATCATATAGGGCCTCAAAATATGCCATATGAATGTTAGAGTGCTAGATTTTATTATAAACAAACTCCGCCAAGGATATATACTAAACTCACTAGCCACTAAAATCAAAAAGGCAAACTTGAAACATGTCCTCTAGTACCTGAATGGTCCTCTCAAGCTGGTCGTGGATCTATGGGAAAAATATCATGCTAAGATCAACCTGGGTATCCATCTCACGCTGAACAGTCCTCCAAAATAGAGATGTAAACTGATTACCCCAGTCAGAAATGATTAAAACTAGCACCTCATACATTCAAATCACCATCTAAACATATAATTGGATATGATCAAACAAAGTGTACCTAGCCTCAACATATGCAAGAATCCTACCCGAATCTAAAATATCCAACCAAACCAACCTATTATCCAAGACTAGATGTCCAATGCCAAAAGTCTCTCCTAAGCTAATAGGGATGAAAAACTACCCATGCTGATCTCTTTCCCATTCAAGGCATCTACAACTATACTAGACTTGCATGAATGGTATAAAATTAATATATCATAGTCCTTTAAGATCTCTACCTATCGATGTTGTGTCAAATTAAGATCCTTCTGTATCTAAATGTACTCCAAGTTGTGATGGTTTGTATATATATATATAACAATGCACCATATAAAGATAATGTTTCCAAAACTTAAGCGTCAAAACAAAAAATGCCAACTCTAGATCATGAGTAGGGTAGTTGCACTCATGCACCTTCAGCTGTCGAGAAGCATAAGAGAATACACAACCTTGCTACATCAACATACAACCCAAGCCAACATTCAAAGCATCATAGTAAATGGTCTAACTCTAACCCTCAACTGGAAATATCAGAACTAGTGCCAATATCAATAACTCTATGAGCCTCAAAAAATTAGATTTACACTCCTGCAGACCACTAAAAAGGAACATCCTTCCTAGTCAAAGGACCCTGTGTGGACCATCTGTAGTAGCAACCAAATCAACGAAGCTACGCACCTCTATAGCAATAGTAGGTCTAAGATAATCACACACTGTCGCAACCTTAATTGGATCCACACTGATACCATTCTTGGACATTACATACCCAAAGAATGTCACTAACTCCAACTGAAACTCACATTTTGAGAATTTGGCATCAAGTCACTGATCTCTCAAAGTTTAGAGCATGATCCTCAAGTTTTTGCCATGCTCTTCCATACTCCAAGAGTGTACAAAGATGTCATAAATGAAGACTATAATGAAGGAGTCTAAGCATGAGCCATAATATTAATAAAGGTTGTTGGGGCATTATTCAACCCAAAAAACATGAATGGGCTCTCATAATGACTATAGCGGGTCCTGAAAGATGTCTTAAGGATGTTTGTTGCCCCAATCCTCAACTGGTGATACTTGAATCTCAAATTAATCTTAAAAAAGATAGAGGAACTATGTAACTAATTGAACAAGTCATAGATACAAGGAAATGGATACTTATTATTAATGGTAACCTTACTAAACTTCCTGTAATCTATGCACATCAGCATCCACTTATCTTTCTTCTTTACAAACAGAGGAGTACACCCCAAGGTAATACACTCAATTGAATAAATCCCTTAGCCAAAATATCCTGCAACTGAACACTTAGGTTTCAAAGCTCATTTAGGGCCATATGTTATGGTTAAATAGAAATAGGCCAGATCCCAACTCAACCTCGATTGCAAAATAAAAATCACGCTTAGGCAGGAGGCTAGGAAAGTTAGCAGGGAAGACATCCATAAAATCACAAACAACAAGTAAAGACTCAACAGAAAGAGAATCAGAACTAATATCTTGCACATAGGACAAATAAGCAAGATAACAACGGGATACCAACCTACATGCTTGAATACAAGAGATCACCCCTAATAGTAAGTGTCTAATAGGACCCTGCCACATAACTGGGGGGTAGACCAGGCATGACTAAGGTAACGATCTTAGAATGGCAATCTAACTTCACTTGATGTGGGTATAACCATTCCATGACTAGTATAACATCAAAGTTAATCATATATAACACAATCAAGTCATCTCCAGTGTCATACTCCTATATAGTCACAATACAAGATCTATACGCATGATTCACTACTAAAACATCTCTTACAGGAATAGTTGCATACATGGACTTAGATAATAGCTCGTTGGCCAAGTCTAGAAGAGAACCAAAGTAAGAAACACATATGAAAAGGTAGCACCTAAATTAAATAAATCCAAGTTTGAATGATGACATACCAAAAGCATACCAGTAATGACTACATGAAAGGCCTCTGCCTCAGCTCTAAAAAAATAGCATAAATCAAATGATGACCACCGCTAGGCTAATTTTCCCCTTGTCCACCTGCCCTGCCTCGCTGACCTTCACCTCAAGCACCTCTCATTGGCTGATGGATACCTTTGGGCACTAGAAAAACTCTTTAAAGAGGCAGAGCTAAAACTAATGCTAGATGGACTGCCCCCATACTTGGGAGTATGTCTGGTATAATTCCCTAAATCTCCATACTTAAAACAACCCTTTGAATCCTTTCAACGAAAAGAACTGCTAGTTGCACCACTATGGCTACCCCGGCCCTAGGACCCCAAATATGATCCTTTGGTCGGTCAGATTCTATGACTAGGTCGGTCTTAGTTGACATGAAGTAATGCTTGAAAAAGGATACTAGATTGGCCCTGGTACTATTGCTACTACTAGGGACCCTTACTCATAAAACCCCTACCCGATGACCAGGTACTAGTAAAGCTACCCTGATAGTTCTATATCTTATCGTTGGCTGTGTGGGCCTTTTGATATAAACCCTCTATCGTTCAGACACAATAAGATACCTCTAAAAAGTACCTCCTATCTATAACTAGGTACTATGTGGTCATTAGGAGCTAGAGTCTCAATTCCCTTACAAAGCGGTGAATCTCACCTACTCAACAGGCATGATCATAAACCCATGATGTGACAACTCTCAAAAATAGTCCTCATACTCTGTAAATAACATGGACCCATGTATCAAGTCAGTTAACTCATACCAAAGTCTCTCTCTCATGCTCTAAGAAATGAACTTGTCAAGAAAGCCTCTGAAAAATGATCCTATGTCAATGGGCGAGCATCTTCTAGACTACAAAACTGTTAAACTCGTCTTGACTATTTTTCTAGACCATCTAGTTGAAACAAAGTAAAATCTACTCCGTGTGAATCCACTAGCCCGAGTTTATGTAACCTATCCTAACAATGACCAAAACTTCTGCGCATCCTGCCCTGAAGCACCCAAAAATCTAAAAGGGGTGAGTCAAAGAAAGTGGTCGAGCATTTTCCACTCTTCTAGTGTGATAGCTGGCCTGACCATCGATTGAGTGGCTGCTGGCACTAAATAAATCTTAATAAGTACAACTATTGGAATGGGTTACACAGATGGTGCCACTAGAACTGGATGAGCTAGTTGTGAATCAACAGCTGGTTGTACAGGTGGAATTTATGTAGCTAGTTATAGTGGTGGAATCTCTGCAACAGGATTTAGTAGTGGAATCTTTCCAGCTAGTTGTGCTGGTAAGTCTACCAAATTTGGTTGAACAGTGGAGCCTGGGCATGTTGTTCCACTCCTTGTGTTGAGTTTTGGGTCTCGTGTGAAAGAATTCAACCAAACATAGCTAACATCCAAAGCAATCCCTAATAACAGATGGATGCATCTGAGTTGGCTACGGATGAAGAAACAGATACGCCGGTGTCAGCTCTGGCTGTGCTACTAGACTAGATGCTCTCCCTCGGCCACGTCCTCGAGGTCTAGCTCTACCACAACCTCTAGCTAGGTCCCTTTGTGGAGATAGGGGAGTATCGTCCCTATCCACAATAGCTTTATTATGTATCATTTGTGAAATAATAAAACAAAGATTTTGAGAAACCGATAGCAATTCTACGCATGAGAAGGAGTTAAGAGATGAATACTTCCTAAAGAACCCTATAGCCTCCTGATTATAGGATACGAATATCTATGCACCAATTAACAGGACTCTACTAGGTACTTGATTTTACGCTAAGGATACGAACAAACCTAATCTCTAATACCACTCTATCATGAACCAATCTCGGTCATGATAGCACCTACAATTTCCTGCCTATAGGAAAGTGTGCCCCATATCTAGAGTAATAAGCAACGGGTCATAACCAAAAACAAGTAACAAAAAAACAGAAAAAGAGATGAAGAAAAGGAAAATATAAACGAAATCAACTCGAAGACCATCCTAAGCCTGGTATCAGTGGTGTCGGAAGCACTATACAAAATAGAATACAAGATAGTACAATAAAGAAACCAAACTATTCAAAAATACAAGTCTATTTCTGGAGTAAA
>JBDJHY010136412.1:0-13363 GCA_039654485.1 Withania somnifera
TGTCAATCAATAAACTTCTATAGAAGAAGAAAAAATAATTTAGAAGTTGCAATTGATATTAAACTAAATGATATGTCTATTTAAATGGTATAGTTTGACACTCTAATTTATTTATTATAATTAAAAATCACAAATATATTGAAATTAATGAATAAAATGTTTTCTTCAACGCATAATAATAATAATAAAACAGGTCTTAATTTGTTAAGATTCTAAAATAAATATATAGTATTTGAATAATAAATATATACGACAATTTTAAAAATATTTTATAATTTTAGAATATTAATGGTAACATGATTAAAACAAAGAATGTAAAAATTCTCTTGTTCTTTCTAACTTGAAAAAAAAATATCTAACCATCCATCGACATAAAAATCAATTATCTAAATCTTAATTATGTTTATAATTTTCAATTTGAAGTGCTATCTTAATTAAAGTTTTCATGGTATTATCAAGTATCTTGAATATAATTAGCTCTAAAGCGCGAACTCTATGCTTGAAATCGAAAAGACAAAGAACAGAATCATTACATGAGAAGAGTTACAATGAATAGCTACGATAACTTATATCATACAAAACTAAAACTCGTTACGCAAAATTATAAATTCTACAATAAAAATAAAGAGAAGAATCGAACATGCGCTCAACCAAAAACTAGGGCAGCCAGGAATTAATTAAAAATTGAAATAGAAGAATATTATTAAGAAATATGTGAGAGACAATGCAATATGTAATTTTTTTCTGAAGAATACACAACATATCAAATATATAATAAATTCGTGCCTAATAACTTTTAAACTTAAAAGGACTCTACGCTTAAAAGATATATATATATATATATATTTATTATTGGCCCACTTTCATGTTTTTATTTAGCTTTAGGATTCTTTTACCTTTCCGGTAAAAATTTAACGTGTTTGCATTTGTACACTTTCAAGTTTATTAGGACTACGTGACCCACTTTAAAAATTTATATATTATTAATTCTTGAAATAAAATAGCAGGAAAAGAAATAAAAACACAATTTTATTTGATGAGTCTTTTAATTAGGAACAAAAATCTTCATTAGTACTTAGCAAAAAATTCCTTGACGTGAAATTAAAAGAACAAAAAACATTAAGGCTATTACTATAAATTAGGGCTTACTATTGTTTGTCTTTTGGGGATATAAGGGAATTGAGAATAGAATTTGCATTTGACCTATCATTTCTACTATTATAAATTAAAATAATTAATAACTTATAAAATTTAAAAGACATAAAAATTTAATTGATTCTTAAAATTTTATCAGTGCGACATCATTGGATAGAGAAAGTAATAAAATATATTATTTAAAAATTATATAAAAAGTATTATAAATGACAGTACTTAATATAGAAACTTGCTTGATTCTTTAAATTTCATTCGTATCACAAATATTAGGCCCATGCTGGCACGGGCCTATACTTAATATAACACCACAAAATTGATACCATTATTGTTACAAAAATTCACACATATAAGAATCTCATTGCCACGATCCAATTTGTTATGTTGTGATGGTACCTAGAACCCCCTTTGGGCTAACTAACTCTTGTAGCCCATAACCACAAGTAACGGGCTACTATAACAAATAAGGCTAATCACTAGTAAAATAAGTAGTCTATAAAAAGCAGAAAAGAGAAACAGACACATTATAATGAACAACTAATAAAACCAACTCAAGATCTGGTATCAGTGTGTATACAAGAGCTACTAAAATGACAGAGTAAATAAATATCCACAAGTAAATAGACAAGATGTCTCTAGAATACAAAGGAGATACAAGTCCATCTGAGAAGTAGGCAACTCTAGTCACCAGAAGCTCACCATAAATCTATAAATCCTCTAAAGCTAGCATGAACATGGCATTAGTGGCAACAGTCTCACTCTTGGATCTGTATCAGCAAAGGTGAAGAAGTGTAGTACGAGTTCGCCAAAGCAATGAGTACCTAGTAGGCTTCAAGGGCCACCAGGCGCATAAAAAGAAATAACTATAGTAAATAGTAGGAAGATAAAGAAAACAAGTCACATAAATAGGTAAGGCAGTACAAGGAAGCTAGCTATACTAATAGGAGCAAGAAATACAGATGGAAAGTAAACTCTGTTAGTTATATCAAGAACGCAGAAACTTAGGTAGGAAAGAATACATACCCAGGGTATTTGCAGTGACATAACAACAATAACAAGAAAGTAGGTAATAAAAGTAGAAAGAAAAACTATGGGAAACGGGCGATGTCCTGATAACCTCAATAATACATCAAGAACGCGTAAGCATAGATATGAAAACTATCTAGGGACAATCAATGATACAACCACCGTTAATGACTACAACTAACAACTACGAATATAGGTAATAGAAAAAAATGAGCTAAACTCTTTGTACACCCTTACTCGCCAATGAAGAGTACACATAAGGCAGGCTCACACGCCGACGTCCATACAGTCGGAAGGTTCATACGAAAAACAAGTGCAGGAAAGTAACAAATACATGATGTAGAGGTAGGTCCAAAGTGTGGCATATGCACCTCCCCCGACCTGGGTAACGGAGGCACAACCGATGGGAGTTATCGATAGGAAACCCTCTACCGGCTGTAAACCGCGCGTTAAGGCCCATGGGGAACTCGAACCATATACCCTCAAATCAGAAGCTCAGTATTAATAGTATCTTAGTATCACAATGTCTCAGTATCAATGTCCTAATATCTCAATATCACCGTACTATGATATCTCAATATCACAATGTCTCGACAACATCTTATCTCAGTATATTAGTGTCACTGTATCATAGTTCCCCAATTTCAAGTAGTTCTAATTAGTAATTATGGTATAGTCATAAAAAATTGTACTCACTGCCCAAGACAGAACGTAAGTGCCAACAGTAGTAGTAAATGATAATTTCAATACCGTTGTGAAACCTGGACTAAACCAAGTTGAATAATAGTAAACTGGGTGCCCGACACTTCACTAGTCTAAAACAAGTGTAAAATTCCTTATTTATTAAAAATTATTTAAAATCCCTTATTAAACATTTTTAGTGCAGTTTATCCATTTATACATGAAAACGGGCCTTCAAGGCCATAATATCTCATAAAACAATTATGTTGGGCCTTTAGACCTAAAAATATAATAAGCCATAATATAATCTGCATTAGTATACACGCTATATGAATGCACAACAATCAGCAAGCTAACCTACACCCCTGCACAGGCTCAGTGTGTAGCTAACAACACACGACAACCAATCTAAACCAGAGGGTAAACCCCAAAAACCAAAAACCAACTCACGTATCTGTGTCCTATACTTCTAAATTCACACCTACGGCCATCACAAGGACACACTAAGTCAAAGACATCGTATTACACCAAAAGGCGTCATGAAGGAAAATGAAGCAGAAAAAGGTAAGCAGATATGGGTCACAGTGTCAAGCTAATATTCGCAATCCAAGGATACTATCTAGTGCAGTTGTGCATATTATACCCCAAGTGTAAGCCAAAAAAGCCTACCTGTCGTCCGGTGCACATAGCAGCTGCAGCATATAGAAACAAACTGGTCTAACTCGAAATAGCTCCAAATGGGACTGAAACTAGCAAAAAAATAATCTAAGTGTCATTACAAATCTAATGGTATAATTTATATTAAAATCGGAGCTGGATAAAAAATCAAGCATAAAATAGACCAGCGAAACCCGCTCACTAGACTCGAAAATGAAAGTTACCATAGGGTCCAATGGACACCAGGAACTTATGCTCAGAAGATGAACACAATTCAGATAAAAATTGAGATCAAAATAGCCCGAAAAAGAAAAAGAAAGGAACGTAAAAGTTTTCAAAATTAAAGAATTAAAATAGGAATTTTACGTACCAAGCCGAAAAGGCCTCCTCGAGAGGTCATCGAGTAGAGACCTGCTAAAATCCGAGCTTAAATAATTTATATAAATAACTAATACTTCATCGAGTAGAGACCTGCTAAAATCCGAGCTTAAATAATTTATATAAATAACTAATACTCCATTTATATTAATATCTAGATATATATTACTAAGTAGTAAGTATATATTTACATATATATAAGTGTATAAAGTTAAAATGGTACACATATTGTTTAAATTTGAGGTTGTGGTGAATAACTATCATTAGTCATACAATTCACGCCATATGACATTGGCATGTTGGAAACCCTCTCTCTCTACCTCCACGTATTGTGGAGTGGTAATATTTTGGTCTATATGGACCCCTGGTTTAGATTCTAGGAGTTTTCAGAGCGATTTTATCTCATTTGATGAGCTAATAATGTGTTGGAGTTGAAAGTTTGACCTCGCTCAAATTTTGATGATTGAAACCTTGGGTTCATAATTTGATGGTTTCATCAGATTCAGAATGCCTAATTTAGGTTGGGTCGGATTTACATCGGTCCCTCCGAGTTGTTCATTTAAACTTGCAACTGTGTCTAACTCAAAGCTCAAGTTGCCAATTTATTGTAAAAGCTCGTGAAACTTTATATCCACTATTAAAAAGGAATTTCATCCTTGAAAGTAACAGTAGAAGAAGAAAAGTTTTAGAACTCTAAGCTGGGGAAATAAACCCTGTATAAACTGGTCAGGAAACTAAGATAGTTCCCCAAGATGGTAGATATCAACCCAAAACTTTTACTGTAAGTTACATGCAATACTCAATTCTCTCAAATATATCAAACTGGAATAACTGTAGACTTGTCCATAAGTGATAAATCACAACTGAATCCAAATCACATCCTTTTGGAACCTTAAGGTTTATCTAGAAGAGAATATTGTATGTTAATCGAAGAAATAATTGAGTCAACTATTTCAAAAGAACCCGAGAATACAAGCTAACACATAGGCGGCACTTCCAAAGCGAATCCCAAAAATCACTCAGCAATTCCGGTACCCTTGGTCTAGCATCAAGACCATCAAGCCATCTGGCAGAACATCCACAACTTCTCCCGGATCTTACCTCAGACAATGCACTCTAAATACCAAGGCGGCAATTTTATGCTAGAAAACTCTTCCAATGCTTTATACAAACCACAACCCTTAAAGAACTCAACTACGGCCTATAACACAATCTTTAGCTACTGATTGAGCTATGCATCCAGACCTAAATTCTAGGAACAAAATCATGTGTGATAGAACCACTTCTTGAAAACAACAAAACCACATACTTTGTGCTGAAAATAAAATTAAACCTGATTGGAGCGAACAGACTTGGTCAATCAATGGCATCCTGGAATAAGAATTAAATCTTAGAAGACAATGATAACCCCGCTAGATAGTTTGTAGTAACTTGCCTCCACTAGGAACGTCATTGCAGACCCTGCTACACCTTAATTATGCTCATGCATATAGAACATGTAGGTAATGAACTTTCAAAATATCAACCACAGCAGAGCCCCGTTGTTCTAAGAATTCAACCACAATCATCAAACCTAGTGGCATCACCAGTCTCAAACTCGACACTAGATCCTGAAGCCCGCACAAACACTAGTCCTCTATAGCCAATATTTCTAGCACTGTCATATCAAATCAGAAACTTAGTCAAAGCTCAAATATCCCACAAGAAGACTTCCACAGAAGGCAAGGTTATAGAAACTCCAAGTTAAGGAAAGAAGAAAATCACCCTGCTAAGTACCTAAATTAGTATAGCTCCAATCAACAGTCTCATATTGGACACTCACTCGCAATGATCAAAGGGAATAATCACAACTGACTACTCTGGAAAACCAATATGAACAGAAATTCATAATGTAAACTCGACACTAAAACCCTCGACGTACCACTCCTTCCACTAAGGCTGAGTTACTAACACACACATCTTGAGCCCCAAGTCTCAGACGGACACTATAGAACCCTTGCTAAGAACAGAACTGAAATCCAATATATTTAAGGAATCCCTTGAACTTAACACACCAATATGAAGAACCTATGAAATACAACCAAGCACCTTACAGCAAAAACCAATCTGAATTCAAAGGACGCCGGTACTAGATTCATTTACTAGATGACAACAAGGCTATCCTAATAAAAAAAAAGACGTTGTAGGTACCGATCGATGATGAGTAACTTCCAATGTGCACCTAGATGATCCCGCATCAAGATAAAACCCAAAACCTAAGCGAACGTGATTCTGAAACACTAAAATAACCCATATCAAAACTGACGAAAATATTGTCAATCCAAATATTTAATAATGAATAACTCTCGATGTGCACCAAAAAAGCCATATCTAATCTTCCAAGACCCAAAGATAGATGTGACCATCCTAAGTCACTCGAAACTACTGGTTGCTAGCCCAACATAGCCCTGGTACAAAAATGTCGCAATACACAACTAGCCATAATGACACATAAAACAAAACGACACTACTAAAGAAAATCAATAAGGAATCGTACTATGATAAATCAATCTCATACTTATGCCAACCTCTAGCGAGGGGTGTACCTCCATAATATACTAACCTGCGACTCAGTAACGAAAGAACCCTTTCTTAGCATCCTAGAAGCACCACGCTATAACATGCAATGCCACAATACCATGCGCATGAAAACAGGAGATAATCCAACTTGACTGCAAACTTCTAAACCTTGCGTACCACATTATCATTCTGCCTCTCAATTAGACTCAAAAAATAGAAAACAGAGTCCCACAACTCAGTACCCTTTCGGCACTTACATCCGAGAACAAACAGCGTTGAACATACAATAAACCATCACTAAAAGTCAAAGATATTGACACACACTATGAAACACATACCACCCAACCTTAAGATGACTTATTAACACTAAGATACTATGTCTCCACAACGAACAACCTAGGGATCGGTATCCCTCAATCCACTACTAAAAAGGAATTCCCTACAAGACATCATGCATATCTGTATTTCACAAAATTTTTGCACTCACCAATCCAAAACCCAGAATGACTCGTCACACCTCTGCAACTCGGCAGAAACTCAAATCATAAAAGGAACAAGCATGGTCTTGAAGCCTAACTCAATCTCAAACAAACAAGTACAAATCATGCTCGGGTGGGTGGCCAGGTGGATCGATCAACACATTAATCACATTTAGTACATATAAGAAATAAAAAAAATAGCAAAGCACCAATCCTAACACCGCAGTCAATTCCTAGCTACATCAAGTGGCATAAAATACCTTCCTAGACAAAAGGAGAGAGACGATCGCTTGTGGATACATAACCCATCCACAAAACCAGCTTACTAAACTCAAAAATAAAAGTTATCATGGGGTCCCAATAGATATCGAGAACTCATACTCAGAAGATAAGCATAATTTGGATAAAAATTGAGCTTAAAATAATCAGAAGAAAAAAGAAAGGAATGCAAAACTTTTTAAAAAAATAAAGATAAAAATTTTACGTACCAAGCCGAAATGACCTCCTAGAGAAGTCGTCGAATAGCATGCCGCTAAAATCCAAGCTTGAATAATTTATATGGATAATTAATATTCCATTTCTATTAATAACTAGATATATATTATATAAGTAGTACATATATATTTTACATATATATAAGTGTATAAAGTTAAAATGACATGTATTTAATTTGAGGTTATGATGAATAATCATCATCAGTCATGCAATACATGTCACATAACATTGGCATGTCGAGCAGTCCTGTCTCCCACCTCCACTTGTTGTGGATGGTAATATTTTAATCCGAGTTTTGCATATTTTGGTATTTAGTAGGTCCCTAATAAAATAAATATATGTCTTAAATATACTATAATTAATAGAAAATTAATTCCAATAATACTTACAATGTAAAATCTTAATATTTCAACTTAAATTTACTTAGTATCTTTTTAGGGTACTAATAAAATATAGGACTTTTATAAAATGTTATACTATCGTAGCACAAAATTTATTTTAGAAGAGATAGTAAAATATTTACATATTTTTAAAATATTAACAAAAAACTAAAAATTTCGAGTGTCGCAGGCGTTTACAGTAAAGCTGGCAACTCGTGCTTGAGTTAGACGTTGTTGCAAGTTTAAATGAAAATCTCAAGGACTGAAGTGCAAACCCACCTATCCTAAATTAGGCATTCAGGAGCTGATGAAATCATCATATTTTGAACTCGAGGTCCCAATCATCAAGATCTGACCGAGGTCAAACTTTCAACTCCGACATGTTATTATCCCATCAAATGAGATAATATCACACCAAAAGCTTCTAAACCCAAACCAAGGGTTCATCTAGACCATAATCCATATTTTGTCGTCTTGAAGAAATATTAACTAAAGTTAATAATTACCTCACCTAAGTTTAGGCTCTAAAGTAGAAAAAATAAAATAACTCTCAACCAAACCATCAGGGTACCGTACTACCGGCCACATTCAGTTATAAATGACCTAGGACAGCTACTGGAAGGTTCTAGAGTACAAGATAACATGTATAAATGTAAACATAACCGGAAGGGTCATTATACCCATGGCGTCTATCTTTCCTCCAACAACTATATCAAACGCCTACAGAAAGAAAAAATAATATTTTATTAGATTTAAGTACTTGAATAGTAATGTCATTAAACAAAAGTTCCTTTAGCATTCAATTATGTTGTCATTGCAAAATATTATTCTACATATATATTAAAATAGTAGGCTTCAACGAATGGCAAGGGATCAATTCCCTTTCGCTCCAACTGTCATTCCAATTTCCCAAACCACACTTGTGGAGCTATAATAGATTTATTGATGGTGTACTAAAAATCGTAGGCTATTCAAATTTTTTTAATGATTTTTTTTTATATTTAAGTTCTTCAACAAAGTAATTGACGAAACTGTTAACATAGATAAGATAGAATGAATAATCAGATAAATACACAAGAGTAGTTTATATAGCTAGGTTACAAGATACAATGAAAAAGACTAAAATAATCGTAAAACATAATATATGCTAATATCACCTCTCAAACTCACAATACTATAGCATAAGCATTGAGAGTTTGTCAAACAAAACATAAAAGCGCGAAGTAGACAGTGTTTTCACAAACATATAAGTAATTTGTAAGGAAGAAGGAACAAAGAGCAATGTGATGGTGCCGATCTGTAGGTGGTGATAAGTGACATGACAATCAATCTTAATATGCTTGGTTCGATCATGAAATATTGTATTACGAGCAATCTGAATAGCACTCTAATTATCATATAGCGGAGTAGGGTAACAAAGAGAGATTACCTATATCAGCAAGCAACCAGTGTAAACAAATAATCTCACAGTAGTCAAGGTCATGGAGCAATACTCAACTTTTGTAGAAGACCTAGAAATAATATCTTATTAAGTGCTCTTCCACAAAATAAGCAAGTCACCAAGAAAAATACAAAATCCAGTAGTTGACTTGCGATCTGTAGGATTACCAGATCAATCCGCATCACAATAAGTGCGCAACTCTAATGAGGACGTAGAGGAAAACAAGAGGCTCTGAGACTAAGTGGCCTGAAGGTACCTGAGAATATGAAGCACGGCAACCCAGTGAACTGAAGTAGGGGCAGTGATAAAATGAATAATCACGTGAACAACACGCACAATATTTGGCCGAGTCACCGTAAGATAAACCAAAGTGCCAACAACGGTACAATAAAGAATGGAATCCTCCAAAAGAGTACCATCCGATGGAGAATATCTAGCATTAGTCTCAAAAGGAGTATTAATGATCTGACTATCAGTGAGACGAGCACGGTCAAACAGATTAGTTGTATACTTTGATTAAGATAAGAGATAGCCTTTAGGGAAATAAACAACCTCAATTCCTAAAAAGTAACATAGCATACCCAAGTTTTTCATAGCAAACCAACGTACCAGCTCAGACTTCAGAGATTTAATTTCAGCATAATCATCACCAGTAATTATCATATTATCAACAGACAAGGATAATAGAATACAACCTATCGTGGTACGCTTAAAATATCGTCAAATCATAATGACTAGGACGTAAGCCAAGTGAAGTGATCAGCGTGGAAAATTTCTCAAATCATGCACGTGATGCTTGTTTGAGACAATAAAGAGCTTTGCGAAGCTTGCAAACTTCACTGGCCAATGAGAAACATCTGGAGGCGGCATCATGTAAACTTTTTCATGAAGATCACCATTCAAGAAGGCATTCTTGACATCTATTCGAGATATTTTCCATCGACAAATAGAAGCAACAACAATTAGAGTGCGAATAATTTTCATTTTTACAACGGGGGAAAAAGTTTCTTCATAATCCATGTCATACTCCTATGAGTAGCCTTTAGCAACAAGCCGAGCTTTGTATCATTCAATAGATCCATCTGATTTAGTTTTAATCTTGTACACCCAACGAGAACTGATGGTGTGTTTTCCTAACGGTAATGGTATCAAATTCCAAATATGTGTCCGGTGTAGAGCAGTAAGTTTCTTAGCCGTAGCAACTTGCCAAACTGGATCACAAACTACTCCTCTATAGGACGGAGGCTCAGAGATGATGAATAGACGCAACAAATGAAGAAAAGGAGGTAGAATAAGATGAGTATTTAAAGTTAGGAAGTTTAGTGGACTTACGAGTACAGGTGGACTGACGCAGAGGAGGATCCATAATCTCATCCGGCAACTAGGTGATCGTAGGAGTAGGGGCATGAGAGGTAGATGACTTGTGAACCAAAGTATCAGATAGATCTTCATCGGGATCAGTACTGAAAGGATCAATGCAAGCAAGATCTGATTATGTCATGTGATTAGAGCTAACAAAAACAGAAAAAATAGAATATGCTCTAAAAATATAACATGACGTGAGATATATAATTTTTGATTGACTGGATCAAAGCAACGATATCCTTTTTACCAACACCATAACCTAAAAAGACACACAAAGCAGACCAGGGAGACAATTTATTGTGATCAACGTGTGGTCGTAGAACGAAGCAAGTATAACCAACAATATACAACGAAGAATAATCAGGTGAATAACCATATAACTTTTCAAAGGGAGACAAACCTGAATTTAGTAAGATTGAAATTCGGTTGATCACATGAGCAGCGATAAGAACCGATTCCCCCAAAATACATTAGGAACCTCAGATGACAACAAGAATGAACGAGTTGTTTCATCAAGATGACCGTGTTTTCTTTCGGCAACACTATTTTATTGTGGAGTATCTGTACACGAGGATTGGTGAATAGTCCCATCAGAGGCAAGTCACTGAGAAAATTCATTTGAAGTATACTCATCTCCCAAATCACACCAAAAATGTTTAATGACACATAAGTGTTGGGTTTTAACAAGAGCTCTAAAGTTACTACACATGGTAAGAAAATCAGACCAGCGTTTCATCAGATAAACCAAAGTATAAAGAGTAAAATCATCAATAAATAAAACATGATAATTGGGAACCCCCTTTGGTGGATACTGGAGAGGGTCGCCATATATCTGAATGCACAAGATCAAACAGTGCAAGAGAAAGAGAAATACTTTTATAAAACGGCAAGACTGAAAATTTCCAGTTTACAACCACTACAACCACTACAATCAGAAATATCATGATTATCCAAATGACCTAGAGCTCTTATAGACACCAAAAACTTTAAACGGGAAGTAGAAACATGACCCAAACAAGAATGGCAAAGATAAAAATCAAAAGATGAATGATTCAAACAAAAATACGATAAATCAATATTAGAGGCAGCAATATCTGATACTTTAAGCTCTTCCAAAACATAGAGTCCCTATTTTCTACGGCCTATCTCAATCACCTTCTGAGATCGAAGCTCCTATACGTAATAATTTTTAAAGGTAAAAAGAACCGAGAGACCAAAATCCAATAAGTGACCAACAGATGTAAGGTTTAAAGTAAGATTGGGAATATGGTATACATCTGAGAGAGATAAATGAGATGTGCGAACAGAGCCAATTCCTACCAATGGCATTGGGTTACCATCAGTGTCATGACAGACAAAGATGGGGCAAGGTTAACAGACTCAAATGAATTGATATCAGGAGACATATGATGTGATGCACTAAAATCCAAGATCCATAAGATAGAGGATATACCTGAAGTATCATACAAAGACAAACCTGTATGAGAGGAGGTTGACATGGCATGAGGTTGTGAGGAAATGAACCACTGAAACTGCTCAAATATATATGGATCTAAAAATAGGGAAGCGACAATATTGCTGGACTAAGGTGGGTGGTATGTCTATAGAGTAGTGTGTGGTGGTCGTGTTTGTTGAGGTGGTAGTTGTTGCTGGCGTTGCTTACATTTACTCAACAATAATAGACATTAAACCTTCCGATGATCCTTATGTTTGCAAAAAACATACTCATCTTGAGATACCTTAGGAGGCATATTCTAGTTGTTAGACGGTGGTCGGTGTGGGGAAGCAAACACAGATGAAGTCGTAGAAGGAACAAACCCTTATCGACCTTAAACTTAAGGCAAATCTCTTCTACTAACAATTAATTAACCACAGAATCAACAGAAGGGAGAAGAGAACGATACAAAATCATCCCACGTAATCCCTCAAAATCATTTCGAAGGGTCATAAAAAACTGTACCAAATGTTGTTCTTCTTCACGAGCGATATACGATGCAAATTTTCATAGCTTTACAGACTCAGTGAGAGCTAACTAATCTTAGAGATTAGACATAACAGAATAAAACTCTTGGATACTCATATCATTCTATTGAAATGTGTGAATATTCATCTACAACTAATATTATTTAGCAAAATTAGACTGCATGTATAATTTAGACAGATGATAACAGACCTCCTTGCTCATCTCGTACTTGGCCAACTGAACACTAATGAAATACGTCATAGAATTATTGATCCAAGTAATGATCTTTGAATTGTCTGCCTCTCATTTAGACAATCATGATATTTCTAATTGTAGTGTTGTAAACTGGCTAATTTTCAGCCTTGTCGTTTTATGAAAGTATTATTATTTCTCTTGTACCATTTGATCTTGTGCATTCTGATGTGTGGGGACCCTCTCCGGTATCCACCAAAGGGGATTTCAAATATTATGTTTTGTTTATTAATGATTTCACTCATTATACTTGGGTTTATCTGATGAAACGCAGATTGGATTTTCTTATCATATTCAGTAATTTTAGAGCTCTTGTGAAAACTCAACACTCATGTATCCTTAAATGTTTTTGGTATGATTTGGAAGGTGAGTATAGTTCAAATGAATTTTCTCAGTTACTTGTCTCTAATGGGACTATTCACCAATTGTCGTGTACATACACTCCACAATAATTTTCCACACGAGAAATTCTGCATAACATAACTCCAATACGGGTAGTTCTTATCATTCAACTGAACACTAATCGATTTAAGCA
>JBDJHY010136422.1:0-13363 GCA_039654485.1 Withania somnifera
TAGAAAGAATTAGCCTAGAGAGAATTTTGAGGAAGATTTTAGCACTTGCAAGTCTAGTACTATAGTGAGAGAGTTTAACAATCATGTTATTAGTGATGCCCCAACCATGTATAGTAAAATGAGCTTAGCCTAGTTCATAATAAGGAATAGGTCCACAGATTTAGAATATTAGTTGTAATCTAAGGAGGGATATAGATTAAGGAAATAAACCAGGCCTTAAGAATTAAATAATAATGAGTTCTAGAAGAGAGTTATGATCAGGCAATTACCTATTCCTACTAGAAAGAATTCCTTAGATTCTAGTTATTATGACATCCTTCTCATGTCGTGCGTGTTGGTATCATGCCGCGACCCATAATCATGCACTTCATACATATTCGCATGCATGCTTAGTTCTCATAATTAACAGTAATAGTTTCATCTCAGCAACTTCAATCTTATTCCTAAAGTTATGAGTTCCAGACTTATGTTATGTAGCTCATGATTTGTGAACTCATGATTTCTCAGTATGTTCTGTTCTATAAAATCATGATACATCATCAGTGGCTAGTGATATCATATTATGTTGTCTATGCCTTCACATTAGATCTCTTGGATAGGTTTGTGACTATGATACTCTATTCTTCAGACCCTAGTTAAATGTCAAAGTTATGTACAATATCCCCTTTATATCTAGTTCCTATTGTTCTAGACCTTCAGTGACCCTCTTCAAGTTATGATGACAGTATTAATGGTAGAAAAATGGTAGGTTTGAAAGTGTTTATTAATATGCTTATGAATGTGGACTGGTAAGGATTAGTGATTCCTTGTTTAAAAATTAAGGTTGATTA
Organism: Withania somnifera; assembly: GCA_039654485.1. Lineage (NCBI taxonomy): Eukaryota > Viridiplantae > Streptophyta > Magnoliopsida > Solanales > Solanaceae > Withania > Withania somnifera. The sequence continues at coordinate 831 of JBDJHY010136422.1, forward strand.
TGGTAGGCTACGAGAAGGAAATTATATTTGAGAGTGGTAGCTTCTATTAGATAGGAATTTTCATTCACCCGAGTTGAGATTAGTATGCTTATCTTATGGATAGTATGTTGTACCCTGGGTTAATCTTGAATAGAGGGAGATAATGCAACTGGCTTTAGCTTCTAGAAATCTTGAATTATGGTATCCCTGTTTTTGTTTTCTGTTTCATGTTATATAGTTTTATCCAAGGGCGCCTCATGCTTAAGTCTAGAGCATTCCTATTCCATAAACTTGTATTGGTAGATTAGAATAATCAGACCATGTTAGAATCTTTTAATATGATGTCTTACTCAGATCCTACCCTTGAATTCTTCTCCCTGAATTCTAATAGGACTCCTGATATGGAGAGCCTAAGAAAACAAACATTTCTTTCTCAGTGACTCTAAGAGATTTTATCCTATTATATATTACCTCACAGTTATATGTGTGTATTCATGTCGTGAGTATTTTAATTAAGTTCTAAACTCTTAGTATGAACCAGTCTCTGGTGGCCATCAAGTTAATTTAGAAATCAGATAGACCGACCAAGTAATTTCTCCTCTTTCCTCCTAGTCTTGCTTTCATAGGTTTCATCTTTGTGCCTACTCTATGTTTCTCTACATGATATCTAGTTCATATGATTTTTTCACCAAAACTATGATAGTCTCATCTACGATAGGTACTCAGTGTCAGAAATCATTTTTATGATTAATGGCTCTAATACCTTCAGCCTAACTCCTTTATAAGCAGATATAATGGTCATCTACCTTTATTTGTTTCCTCCTAACACCAATTCAGAATGAAGTAGTTATTTTCTTTCTATAGTGAACTTTCTCAATCTATGTTGTCATGTCAGCCCTTTATGAATCTTGTATATTCACTCATGTTGGATAAATTCATCTATGTTTACTCTAATTTCAGTTAGAATCATATTCAAGTTCAGCTTTGTATTCATGTTATATCAGTCCTATTAGTTTAAAGCTAGTCAGTCCAACTTTAATTTTTATTTGAGGAAGAATAATACCAAGGGGGAGATATTGTAAGACCCCGTACTGTTAAATAACTAGTCTAAACAAAAAATTTCTTTAAAAGGTAAAAGTTTTCTGAAATTCCCCCGGTATATGAATGGGGGTACGGCCCATGGTGTCATGGTATGAACCGTACCAATATCCTGCAGTCCGTACGTCCTACCGTACAATGTGATATCAAGAACAGATTAAATAATTAATTTTTATATCTTTGACAAAGGTGTGTACATTTATTCTCAAGTGTTTTAAGTTCCTTAGATATGATATAAGTTCCAAAGTATTCCTTAGAACCAAGTTGAGTTGATATCCCTTCTATCGGAAGTTCTTTCAAGATTTTACACGAGTCAACTTTAAAAAATTATATCTCCCAAAATATGATGATCGGTGTTATCCAAACCTTTCAAATTAAAGTTCTTTGAAACTAGTTTCCCAAGTAATAAACCGCACGCAAATTCTAGCTCGGAGTAAAAAGTTATGCCAATTTTAGTGAAGCCCTGTCAGGTTGGCACAAGAGTATGGACCCTAGTACTGACTGTACCTCAATGGCACGACCTGTACAGAGGAGTTACGTCCAGTGCTGCCCAAAAATAAGCATTTTTCTTCTACACTTTTCCAAGATTATTTGGTTCTTTTTCAAGCTTTTTCGTCACATTATAAGTTATTTTTTGGGCATGTTAAAGTAGTATATCACGTAACAAAGTTATTTTTTCTCAAAATCAAAATCTAAGCTCTCAATACTCAAGAAAATTATCTCAAAGTCAACCTAAGGTTCATCTTCTCCTTAAGAACCCAAAAGCCTTCCGTTTCAAAAATTAAGATATAAATAGAAATCTTCCACCTTAAAGTTTTATATGTTTTCCTACTTAAATAACTCCATAAAAGAGTTTGTTTTTCAAGATCAAATTTCTCTCTAAGAAATCAAGTATTCTTTCTCAGGCTCAAGAAATCAAGTCTCCACAACAGTTTTTGGTCCAAAAGATTCATAATCACGTATATGGATATTCTCTGAGAGTATCCTTTCATTCTCATGTCGAAATTTATGTATTTAAGTTAAGATTTCATGATTAATGTTCTTACCCAAGTTGATTTTCATGTTCTAAATTCAGTCTTGAATGATTCTCTTATGTTCATAATTCATGTTCCCATAAGTTTTATCATGATTCCTTATGGTTATAAGATAGTATCTTGGTCATCTTCTATCTCAATCATGATCCCAGTTCTTAGTCAAGTTTTTATTGAAGAATTATCTTTTTTTTATATAAAATTATTATCCTATGAGTTCCTCCATGTTCACCTATCAATACCCAATGTTACAATGAGTCACAAACATAATTTCATGGCTTTATTAGTCTTAAGCATTCAAAGTATACATAAGCATGGTTTATATGCATGAAGTTTAGTGTTTCAAGCATTTGTTGATTATGCATAAAAGATCATTTTAAAGCTATTTTATATCATTCCTTAGTGTATTTGATCTTCTGATCATAGAATATGATAAATATCAGTTATAAGGCTTGACGTAAGCACATTCAATATTTCAGGATCTGGATAATCACAGTCTCAGAAGATTTTAGTATAACTAGTTTAGGTTTAGATAAAACATTATTTTACTAGTCCAAGTTAGGTATAGTAGAGCATCAGTATTTTAATTTTGGGAGTAGTATTTAGCACCGAGATAGGTATGAGTCCAGGGCCACATACCCTGCAAATTAAGTGTCACTGTAGGGTTTTAGCGTGTTATGGCTCATTAGTTTAGTGGATACACATAATTTTTTTTGTCCCTTACCTTGAAAAGTATTGGACCCCTCTTTTTCGGTGTAGGGGAAACACACCGAACTTCATGTTAGCTTACATGGTTTCTGTCGATTAAGAAAATCTCCCACCTTGTTCAACATTCAGTTTTATAGTATGATTAAATATTCTGCATGACTCACTAGTTTACAATAGATATGACTATTTTATTTATTATTATGATATCCAGTTTTCAAGTATGTTTTCGGTTGACTATAAGAAATTGCAAGTTAGTTTCATGATCTTGTTTGATGCATTAAGTTCAACGTTTTCTTTTTAGTTAAGTATGATTTCTACATGACTTTACATGTTTTAATTTAAAACTCCAAGTTCCCCAATAGTCATTTTTATACACCTAACCAGTCTCTATTATCTCAGTGTCCTAACTTTTACTTGTTAAAGTCTTTATGATTTCTAAGTCCTTTTTTTTACAGTTCATACATGTTTTAGTTTACAGCTCAATAAAAGATTTATGATGTCAGTCTCAGCTTATCAATGTTTAAATGTTCTCATTGTCAAATTTCAGTCATGTATTTTATTACATATATTTAGTTATGTCATGTTTTAAAAGTTATTACATAAACTCAAGTACCAATATATTCAAAGTATTGATGCATACTCTATGCTTATTGTAGATCCAGGTATCCTCCCGAATTTATGAATAAAATGTGCCAATAGATTTCAGTCAGCAGATGGTGATTCCTTATTCTTCGGGAGTAATTATTCAAATTATCAACTTGTCTTCTTTCTTTTTAGTTATCTAGAGTTTGTTTGAGAGTTTTCTCAACTACTGATCAATATTAATAGAGGCTTCATATGCAGTCAGTCAAATAGTTGTATAAAATTTTCAATTAATGTATTTATTAGTCATAGTGTTTTTCTTAGTATCTATTATGTTGTAAAAGTTAAGCCATGTATCATCTTCCACATTTCTTTTCAATTCAGCATTATGTGTTACGAAAGACCAAGGCTTAGCTTAGAGCTCTCGTATTTTCAAGTATTGTGTTACGTCTAGGGTGTAGACTCAAGACGTGGCAATACTTTGTGTATTTTTGGACTTTGATCCTTCGAATACTTGCGGGGTCCCAGGGTGCAATTTGAGACACGCTACATCATCTTGAGTTCTTATTCTCTCCTTTCGTTAATCTTGCTCTTGATCATCAAGATCTTTCGGGTTTTCCTTCTTCATAGTTTTTGGAGTGTTTCAAGTAGCTCCATCCTATAACTCTTCCATCCTCTTGTCATGCGCATCTAACCAGACCAACAACCTCTCTTGAACTACAACAAAATTCCTTATGAGACCCAGACTTTGGACATTCTGTGCATCATCCCTTTCGAGGTTAAGCGGTCGCCTACCTATTACAGGTTTTACTGTTTATTTAGGAAGAGAGAATCTATTCATCAGTCAAGGGCGTATCATTCTCAAAACCCTCAAATGTCGAGCTCCCTCCAAGTAGAGTTCTTATAAGATCATCTTCACTGTCTCTTTAATGCGTAGACAACTCGTCAACCATGACCTACTCATATGTGAATCAAAATAAAGAAAAATAAAGAAAAAGCAAAAGGGTGTAAAATTAGAAACCCCCCGCCCCCTTCCAGTTGTTCTGGCGCCACGTTAGGTGCCAAATTTTTTATTCTTTTTTTTGTTATATTTGAATTTGTACGTGACTTAAGCACATGCACTATAATTCTAACTTGGGTTAGTGATAAAATTGATCGAAAAGTGAGTGGGTAAAATGTAGATAAGCAAAATGAACAAGCAAATAGATGATTAAAATAGGCAAACAATGATTAAAAGTGAAACAAAATATGTAGTGTGTGAGATGAGTTTTAATAGCGTCTAGTCTTGGGCAAATGAGGTCAAGATTTATAACCTATAATAGACTTGAGATGAGGAAGATAAAGATGAAGCTAATTTCTTAAAAGCCAAGCTAAAAGACCGTTTCCTAGTACATGCTCTTTTGCGATAGAATCGGGGTCTATATTTATAAGGAAACTATAGACTAACATTGACCTTAGCACCTATTCTTCTATCGTTGGAATATGCTCTTTTGTTATAGCACACTGGACGTAGTATGTATGAGGGTTGCTTCTGTTTTCAGTGCCTTCTGAAACATTATCCTTCTTGTCAGCTTTCTGTTTTTTTTATCATTATCCTTCAGTGATCTCGTATGCTTATGCTATCTTGGGATCCGTTAACTATTCTTGATGCCTTTCAAGATCTCGAATGCCCATTTTTAGCGTGCACGACTTCTTCTGTCGGTGTTCCATCAAGGCTCTGCTTCATCTTGGGTTTTGACCATATTTGATCCATTACTAAGATACTTATCCCAATTCACACCTGCACGATTTCTACACATACAAGAGGCAAGCATAATATTACTCTCTCTCTATATATATATAGTTTATTAATACACAATTATAAAAGAGACAAGTTAGGGCTATGAAAAAAAGATTGAATGTTAAAAGTATATAGTTTGTGTAATTGATTATATAATTACCTTCAGTAAAATTAAATCTGCGGAAGGAATGAACTTGAACATGTCTCCTCCCACATAGTTCAGGTTCTTTCTCCGTTCACATCCTTTCAATTACATGCGCAGATCCAAGACGATGCAATTTATTTGTGGAAACGTGATGGTAATAGCTTTAGCTATAGTTCCAATGCCGCCTCCTAAATCCAACAATGATTTAATCCTTCAAAAACTCCTTTACAGTGTTCAAGTATAACATTTATAGTCAATCGTCCATCACCGGTACTGGTGCGCATCAGTCGGTTCTATTTTATGTATTATTGATTCGATTTATTGATTTTTGATTTTTAAAAATATTAAATCGATAACTAAATCAATAAGATATTTATTATCAGTTTTTAATTTATTGGTTTGATCCTTAATGGTTCGGTTTCGGTTTAATCAATCAAAAAAATACACGAGCATTTGGCATAAACATAACTATCACATTTTAGGCATTTTTATATTTTAAATGTTAATTCAGTAACATATAAAATATAATTTGTAATATATAATCAGGATATTATAATAATTTAGACATTTAGTACAGTTTTATTGAATCATCGGTCAACAGATAACCAATATTAAAAAATCAAAATCGGATCAATAACCCAGTAATCTTTTTTTATAAAACCATTAACCTAACGACCAATAACAATAAATCTATAATATTTTTTTCGGTTCAGTTTATTGACTAAATGGGTTTTCACACACCCCTAATCGCTGGCCATGGGTTCATTAAATAAACGGTGAATCTTTGGTTCCTGTTCCTCATATTCAAAGAAGGGATTGCCATGGGCAATCGCAATTGGAGTAATACTAGAGTCGCCATTTTGAAACCATTGGCTCAGGCAATTCCACGCATCCATTAAAATTGGATCAAATTGCGGTTATAGAAAAGGGATCATGATCGAAGGCTCATCTTTAAGGAGGAGACGTGAAGTTGAAGTGAGCAATTAACTAATACTTTTTTGATTGCATTCATCAATATCTTTATTGGATTTTATAAAGAAGATCATATGAGACAGTAAACACAATCCTTACCTTTGGCTTTGTTGTCAATAGGGAGGGAATTCACCAAATCCGAGAGGGTCCTGGCTCGGCCATGCTTGTGAAGAAGTCGAGAGCCAAAATGACATTTTTTATATAATCAATCAAAGGAATTATAAAAAAAAAAATTACGCATGAAAATAGGTATCTCTTAGGAACTGTTAGCAGTATAAACAAAATTCATTTGATGTCTGTTTCCTTTTTTAATTTCTTTATTTAATCTTCTTACAAGGTTCACAAATACTACTATAAAGTATCCATTCAATAAATAATAGCAGTTTGCAGTACACTTTACAAATTATATTCTTTTTTTAATAAATAGTTGAAGTTCAAAATGTTATTTGCGAACTATGATTTATTTTATTTTCCTTAGGGATTGCATGAAGTACTGAGAACTACAATTATTTATGTTTTATTTTTCCTTTTCAATAATTTTTCAAGCATCTCAAAATCAACAACAATTTTTTCAAAGATGTTTTTGGGCGAGCCCCAGGATGGAGCCTACCAAAAATGCTCTGGGGAGCAAATGAAAGGGGTTTATCCCTAGAGAGTAAGCCTTACAATTTGGGGCGTAAGACTTGAATGTAAAGCGTATGTCAAGGTGTTAATTTTAGTTTTTTTAAAAATTATTTTCTTTATTATGGGTGTAATTTTAATAGTTTTCAATATTCTTTATAATTTGTGTAAATTTATTTGTAGTTTTGTTAAAAAAAGATTATATTTTTTTAATGATAAAACTATTAATTGAAAATATGTTATATGCGCCCCAATAAATCCATGTCTCGCTTTTTGAAGCTTACACTTCACCTCATGCTATGTAAAATGCCTCGTCCAACACTCCCACCTTTTGAAACACTGATCAGCATCACTTGATTAATCCTATAATACAAATAAGAGATATCAGGTTAACATAGTTAAAATCATCACCATTTTGCTAGTAACGCTTGCAACTGTAGAATTTGCTAACGTAGTTCTTTGGTTCAATTCCATGAATACCACAAAATTTAATGACATGTGAACACATCATGTGATAATTTCTCCACTTTCTACACAAAAAATTTTTCCTTAATCGGAGACTTTATGAACATTTTTGCCCTTATCGTTGTGTGTAAATGTTAAAATCTAAAAACGTCATTTTTAGTATTGTAATCTGTCATGTCAGTGTGCATCATGACCCTATTTCAGTATTCTAGAAAAAAATTTAACAGTGGGTAGCCAAGACTTATTATTTGCAATCAACTTAGCAGCAAGTAGGCTTCTTTTATTAAATCGATCAATTAGAGATTTAAACGTCAAATGAACCGTTGCAGTCAAATAAAATTCATGAGCTTTCTTTAGCAAATCATTATATGACTCAGGAGACATTGGTCGTCAAACTCCCTAATCTATGACCGTGTCCTTCCACAATCTTCATTTTTTTTCCGAATGATTACTTAACCACAAATGCGTTGGATGTGATAACATTTTGATCTGCTCCATTCTTTGATTGTACTTTCTTTTTTTGGTGCTCGGTAGCCATTAACCACATTAGATTCTCAAGTTTACGATTCAAAAACTTTTTATTAAATTTCTCTTCAAATGCAGAACATAAAATCTATGGTGTGTGCCAAGAGGTTATAACCAATCATGTGCTTGAATACATTATAAAATGTCCCAATGACGATCAGAAATAATTCTAATTCCTTGCCTCTCACAAACAACATCTCTCCCTAGAAACTTAAACTATGTCCATGATTCAAAGTTCTCACCTGCAACTATAGCATATGCAAGTGAAAAGATATTTTCATTTACATCAATTTCAACAACAACTAATAGTTTTATCCCATATTTATCATAAATATGTGGGTCATCTATTGAGATAGTTGGGCTACAATATTTGAATCAATCGATGCTTTATTTAAAGGCCCAAAAGAGAAACTTAAATATGTGTTATCCTTGCATGGTAGTTGACTGGTTCCTAAATTAAAATGTTGTAAGGCAGTCATATATCGAGGTAATGTCTTGAATGAACCTTCAAAGTCATCATATACTGTTTCAAAACCTTTCCTATGCTCTTTTTGAGATTTTCTATAACTTGAAGTAAATTTGTGCTTAAGTTTTATTAGTTCTTGCATTGTCTTAATATTAATATGTGGGTCAACCAAAATAGTTGGTATCAAATAGATAGTTATCATTTTTTATTCAAATTGAGCAACCTAGTAAATGATTGCTTGCGTATAATCTTTCAAAATTTACTTTTGAACTGACAAGAAGTGGAAATTTTTTTGTGCTTGAGACTATATTTTCTCACTACAAATTTCATTTGTTGTTTGTTCGAAAATTTCATACTAATTGCATATACTAGAAAAATTATCAACTCGTCAAAATAACAACAACAATCAAACAATAATAATAATAATAATAATTGAAACAAAGGTAGCAAAATATTTAAATTTTTTGACACCAAACTAAACTGATTTATATATTTAGGTTTTTTTAAATTCCATAATGCATTTCGAATAAAATTATTATCCCTCATACAAGTAATATTTTTTTAGTCTTCTTTTGTGTTATCCAAATATGAAATAGGACGAAAATGATAGTTAACACTATGCATCACTGGGGGTTGTAATGTTTTTTTTTTTTCTCGAATTGTCCTCATCCATAGTAGCAAAATCCCAGTATTTAGAACTCAAACATTGTTCTATAACATATGACAAAAGTAAATGAAAAAAGTATAATTTCTTTTACCTGTCAATTGACTCCATTTGTAGTAGTTGTTGTGTCGTAATAGTTCCCCACCAAATCCACTTGTCCTTGAATGTGAAGTGTGTTCGACGCTGAAATTCAAAATTATGTAACTGTGTAGGAACATTACTCGATCCTCCAAACTCAGACTGTCAACTTCAATATTCAAACTTGGAAGATATGTGGCACTTTCAAGATCAAATTAAGGTTTCAAAATCTGTGATATTAGGTTATGGGCCATAAAATAATAAAAGCTAATGCACAAAAATTAATTTTCATAACAATATCGTACACATCACAACAAATAAATCACAACTATTCTGCCAACCCTGCACAAGCTCGGATAATGCCTAGAACAACTATTAATCAGTCATTAATGCAACTCAATAACACTATACTATTTTGTCAATACAAAAGTAACTCAGGATTAAAAGTGGGTAATGTATAACTTTATCTCAAATATCAAAGTGGAAAGTAAAAAAAAATTCACACCAAAAAAAGCGGACATGCATGGGTCACAGATATCAATCATAAAAACCCTCTTTTTCATGTTTTAAACGTCATTTCCAAGTCCTACTAGCTGCCCAAACAATTGCCACACAATATATAGGTGCTAATGCTTGATTCTTGAAGTTCTAAATAAATGGTGAACAACTGCCAATAAGAAAAAATAAAATTGGGTTGTTATAGGCATATGTGAAATGAAAGACAAATCCTCAAGTCTAGAACCTACAGTCATGGGACTTAAAGCTTGAATTGGTACCTACACTTTTTCTATACCCGCCAAACTTGAAACTTTTATATGGACCTCCTTTTGAATTAATTTTTGTTTGTCTATGCAATTAATTTTTTGGAGGCTAATTATAGAGAAACTTGGTAGGCGTTTGCCCGTAGAAATCAGATTTTTTTTAGTTTATTTGAAATTTATAAAATTAAAATTTAAAATGAAATTCTGTTTGATTGTAATACTCTTAAAGGTATTAACTAAAGAAACGAGTTCGAATTTAAAAGAGCACTTTTTTTATCAATGATTTCAAGAAGGATTTCAAAAAATTTACATGCCAAAAGGAATTATTTGCAATACCTCCTGCGAACTATCACTATCTAAACAAAATTTGGTTTACCATCGTTTGCTCATTTAGACTGACCGGTTCGCAAAAGGCACTGTGAATTGCATCCGTCTTTTAAAAAAAAATATATAAACTAGAAAATATTAGATAGTGGTGGTTCGTAAAACGCATTGTGAATTGCATTTAAGTTCTTTTTCTTAATCTTTGTATGTGTTCTTTTTTTTTTCCATCTTTTAATAAGCTTGTAATTTTATTTTTGCCTTCCAATTTATTGGTACAAAGACTAGACTGATAAAATATAGTTTTATTTATGTTCCTCAAGTTTCCATTGTTTCCTTCTTAAAAAGTTTTCTCGTCATTTATCATTCTCGTTTTTCTCCTTCACTGAGGGTTTATCTGGACATGCGATATAAAATCATGTAAGTTGATTTTTTTCTTTTGACATGTAATATAAATTTTTTAAATTGTATTTTTACTCACAAACATAAAAATATCATAATAAATATTTGCGGTTATAAATTTTTAATACAATTTATAAAGATCCACTAGTTAATAATAATAATAATACTAGTTATTCTTTAATGTCATTCTTTCATATAAGTTTATATAGAGGGACGAATATGTTTACAGAAATGATTTTAAATAATTTTTGATAGTTCCAATAAAGTATGAATAAAATAAAATCAGTTCGCAATAGGTTTTATAACCTGTAATTAATTAAAACTTTTAAAATTGAATGCAGTTGGCAAGGTGTGTTGTGAATTGCTATGGATACTACATAGTTGTGTCTGTGAACAAACCCCTGTTAATGTGATTGTATAAAGAAAATGGTATTTAGAGTCCGAACTCGTTAAAATGGCAATGCAAATGAGATGTACTCCATTCATTTGTGCAAGTCATCGGATTTTCATCACATGAACATTTTTTTTCTTCCATATCTGTTGTTTATTATTATTCACTTCTAAATTACCTACGTTTAATAAAAGAAAAAATTGGATGGGTGATTGATGGACTTCAATTTAAGTTTCAGTCCATTCATATATATAGCGCATGAATTTGGCTACAATTTCAATTCATTTGATTTAGGTTCCAAGACTCCAAGTTCCCCTTGTCGGCAGGTTGTACAATGAACCAGGTGAAATCCTTGTCTGTAGGCTGAATTTATGTAGTTCTAGATGCATTAGATGTGCTTGCACGGTCATATATATATATATGTTACTCTCATGGTCAATCAAAGTTTATTATTTTTAAATATTTTATGTTATTAATATTGTGATTTGTAGTATTTTTTACATAATTTTTCAATAATATGTGTTATTCTATCTGTTTCAGTTCATGTGGTACAGATAAAAATTTCAAGTCATATGTCATTCTTTTTGTCCTAATTTATGTAGCGCAAATAAAATTTAAAGGCTAAGCAAATTTTACCTGTTTTAAAAATATTTTAAGTTATTAATTATTGTGATTTATAGTACTCCTCTATTTCAAGAGCCAACTGATTTTTTTTTTAATATTTTGAGTTGTTAATTATTGTTATATAGTAATCTTTACGTCTAGCTCCCATAATTTTGGCTAGGTTGGTTGATTCATGCAGTATGAGTTTACTAATATTTGTTGTTCGTATTGTATCGTATTATTTTTCTTATTGCTTATTTTTTTTCTTCTTCCCATTATGCCTTGCCAGTATATTATGTGTTTTAGTTGTTAAATTTTATAGTTTACATTTTATTTTATATTTTGTATATTGTACATTAAACTTCCCAAAATTCTTATATATTCCAATTGTAAGACACTTTCACTTTCATTCTTTCAAAGTGCAAAGCTCATATCTATTGGTGTCTTGGTGATATTAGAATTCAAATACTTGAATTTGTCAAGTACCTTTTTGATAACACCCAAACTATACTTCCTTTTGAAGTATAAGCGGTCAGTTGTCAAAATGTAGAACCCATCTAGGTTGAGGTTGATCCCACAGGGAATAGGGTGTCAGATATATGCCCAGGAATAGTAGCTAATAGTTATTGTTTGTCTCTAGCAATAAACAGAAAGTAAAAAGGAAATTTATTGTATCGTAATATTCGTCGTGATTATCGATTGACTCAACTGTATTGTTAACTTAGGTTCATGTTCACCACAGCTCAACCAACCTTTGGATTGTAACCTTTATGTAGTTGCATAATCTTTCCTAAACGTAGAATTACGTACAAACACAATGCTATTTACTTAAGTGTTTCTCAACCTTTAATCCTAAGTAAACCTCATTTACACCGGGTTAGGGCTTTGAATGAGCGCATTGTATTTGTTGTGGCAAATTAAGATGGTTACTCTTGCTGCAG
>JBDJHY010136442.1:0-13362 GCA_039654485.1 Withania somnifera
CGATCATGCAATAATTCTGAGGAAGCAACTACACTACCCATAAATGACACGAAAGTGGTACTCAAGTTCGTAAAGAAATAGATCTTCACAAAATCTAGTACTCCACAGGCAATGATTAGTGATGGTGGATCCCGCTTAAGGAATGCATGGTTTAAGGGATTACTAAGCAAGTAAGGGGTGACACAAAAGGTAGCCACTGCCTATCACCCTCAAACTAGTGGGCAAGGGGAGGTATCGAAGAGGGAAATCAAGTAGATCCTCCATAAGACAGTCAATGGACAGTGGAAGAATTAGGATGAGAAGCTCAATGATGCCCTTTGGGCATATAAAACTGCTATCTCTACATCATCATATTGATTGGTATTTGGAAAATCCTGTCACCTGCCGGTCGAATTGGAGCATCACACATATTAGGTTGATAAGAGGTTAAACTTTGACTTCAAGGCATCCAATAAAAAGACGATGTCGCAACTACTCGAGCTTAAAGAGTTTAGGCTCAATGCTTACAAAAATGCCAAAATCTATAAGGAGAAAACTAAAAAATGGCATAATAAGAAATTGGTCGAACAATCTTTCAATCCAAGATAACAAGTGCTGCTTTTCAATTCACAGTTACAGTTTTTCCTAGGAAAATTTCTCTCCAAGTGGATGGGGCCGTTTAATGTTGTGAGGGTTACAAAGCATGGAGAGGTTGAGCTTCAAGACTATAAGTCCAACCAAAATTTTTTGGTTAATAGTCACCGAGTCAAGCACTATTGGCCCAATATAGATTGTGGGGTGACATCCATTGATATAGTGGATGCATGAGATTATGTGGGTCATTCCACGATGTTAAATAAGGCTCTACACAGGAGGAAACTCGTATTTGTAAGTATTTCTTTGTTTATGTTTTTCTTAATCATTTTTCTAATGTTTGTTAGGTACATGAAGATATGGAAGCCTAGAGGTACGTTTAGGATGGACTTTTGCTTAACAAAACCAAGTACGAATCGATCACGATGGTAATCACATCATGATCATCCACTGGGATGTTAAAGTTCCACCACTATGGGTATCAAGTCATGATGCTTATCATGGTGAAACTCTGGATAACTGGGAGTCCCACTACGATGGGCATCATGATGTGATGCTTATTTTGGTGAGAATCTATATAGTTAGAGTTCTTTCATGATAGGCATCACGACATGATGCTTATAGTGGTGAGAATATGGTTACCTAGGAGTTCCATCATGATATGAATTATGATGTGATGCTTATCATGATGAGACTCTGGAATATTGGGTTAGCCATCACGATAGCTTTACGATGTGATGTGTATCGTGATGAGACACTGTTTAGCATAATACTCCATCATGATATGTATCAGTTCATGATAGAGTGATTTTGGGTCAAAGATTATTTTAATCCTCCGGATCTACCTGACCCACTTGGATTTTTTAAATACTCCAACCCTCATTATTTCCCACATTCTAAAAAAATGGCTGCACTTCTTCCTTTTCCCTCAACAACAAAACATTGTAGTCTTCCCTTCTTCCTCCCTCTTCCAATTCCATTGTTGTCAAGGTCAAAGACTATAAGGTATGCTCTTCTCTCTCCTCTTTATCTCTGGTGGTTTTTCATTGTAGAGCATAAGAGTATCAAGTAATCTTGACCATGGTTGTGTACTTAATTCTGATAATGATGACTTGCTGTTGTAGTGCTATACTTGTTGGTAAAACAAAATCTTATTTATGTATTGTGCTACTTAAGTTTGAGTTGATGGTATGGCGGTGTATGCAACTCATTGATCTTAAGGAGTCATCATGAATGAATTAGTTATTGGGGATGACATTGAACTGCTCATGAGTGTCCATATCTACTGTGCAAATAGTAGTTATAATTTACTTTATTTTAGTTTTTAGTGTATTTTTGTGCCTTTGTCATATGCTTAACATAACTTGCATAATATTGAGATTTCGGGTGGAGCGATGAAGGTTGGCACATTGCAACTTCTTAACGCACATTGAAAAGGGAAGTCTATGTACCTTGCAGTTATATGACTAATACAATGTGTGTTTTTGCTACACTTTAGTGGTATTGATATATGTATGGGTTAAGGTGGGGTGGTTTCCACCATCCCACCATTGTAGGTCATATAACGTAAGTGTTCTTGCTGAACGTGCTAAGGTAATTAGTGGTGATACAATCCCTTAATTAGAGGTTGTAGCTAGGTCCATAAGATGATATGCACATACTTACACACTTGGTTTGGAATTGTAATTGTTAGGAGAAGTCTGACATATCCTTTAAATATTGACTGTCAAGTTCGTGATGTTGTTAAGTGTGGGGTGGTACCCCCACCTATTTTTGTTGTCTTATGTGTTCTTACGGCTATGCTAATGCCTATCTCTATTTACTGGAATATGCCTCCTAAATCCACCAAACCAGTCCACCCTAAGAGAGTTGCCATAGTGGGATCTAGTTCTTCTTATGCAAGCTCTAAAATAGCCCGTACTTCTTCTACTGAGGAGCCACCTCTTGTGGCCCCTCCCATGGTGAAACATTGATAATTTGGCATTAATGTTGTGTTAGATTCAAGAAAGACATGGTACCATCAAAACTCTATATCCTGGTACCTCCCTGTTAAGCAGATTGACAGAGCCAGTTTGGCTATAGATTTGCCTTTGTCATCTCGGCTTGGATTTTATCTTTAACGAGCAGGGAAAGTGTAACATTGACATGGTCCAGGAATTTTATGCAATCTGGAATCCAATGGAGACTGATAAGGTAAAGGTGCGAGGGTGCACTTTTTTGGTTACAAAGGCCTTTCTCAATTATCTTTTGAACACAAATGACGAGGCCGACATGACACCATTAAGAGAATTTTGGAGGTAAACTACGTACTCTTAGATTTTCCACATCTTTTATGGTGTGAATTCACATGCCCAATGGATTTGGGATGCTCGAGGGTGCCACTCAGCCCTTTCCTTCTCTCACTTTAACAAATAAGCCCGCTATTGGTTGAAAATTATCAACCATTGTCTAATTCTTTTTAAGTGCTACACTAATCATGATCCGAAGAAGAGTATGCCTGGTCTATGCACTGATGACCAGCATGGAAATTAATATAGGTGGGTAATCTGATCTTCAATAAAGAAGGCCATCTATAGCCGATGGTGGAGATACAACTTTGGGGGCATGATCACCAGATTTCTGCATGGATAAGAGCTTGAAGAAGATTCGACAGATGTCATCCATCCTCTGCTAGCTAAAGTTGTGGACGTGACTAAAAGTAAGGTTATAGCTGAGGGTGTCAGAAATTGACACAACAGGAGTGCAACACTATCTATAAAATCTATTTTGGTTTCATATACGGAACCAAAATGCTAATGTTGTAAGTCGGCATGAGGCATACAACGGACAAAGAAATATATGCCATGCACTTGCAGTACCCACTGAATGATCATACCCGCACAATATGCAGGATTGGACCTACTTTTGTGGATCCATCAAGGATGATGTCCTCACCGAAGGTGACTATGCACCGGGGGACTCTAATGATGAGGAGGAGAGTGATGCCGAGAAAGCCAATACTGTGGGAAATACTGATCCCATGGGTGAGGAAGAAGGTCTTTACCTCTCCGACCGGAGGACATGAACGACTGACCAGGGAGTTTTAAACCCTTATCTTTATTATATTTTGTGCACTGGGGACAATGCTTGAATTTTAAGTGTGGGGTGGGGCTATAAATATCCTTTCTTGGTCGATTATAAGGTATTATGGTATGACGTAGGTTGTTTAAATTCATTTTTTGTTATGTTGTACTTTTCTATTTATTGGTTATGTACTTCTTATTCTTGCTGGTATTGTACTTTTTAATTTTAGTGGTTATGTAATGTTTATTATTAGTTCTTGTATTTTATTTTTTGTACATTAATTTTTTGATTTTATTTTTCTCTAGGGGTTCCTTAGTTTTTCTTGCCAGCTCTTTTCTAAGGAAGTCCCCTTGATCAGGAATAGGTAGTTATTTTTTTATTTTTTTTCTTCATAGAATAAAGGAATTTTTCCGATGATTGATGGATGATAACCGTCTTAAGGGAAATTAGTCTTATATAGAATAGAATAGGTGAAACCCTGCAATGATTGCAACACTTAGTGCATTAGATAGTGTCCCTATCTTTGAAAAAACAAATAGCTTCGAACTACAACTAAGCGATGAGTAGGTTACCGGGTGAGTTATACATATAATATAATTTTAGCACTAAATGGTACTGTGACTTAATAATGAAATGTCATTCAATTTGTGCTTACTTGGGACTTATCTTTTGTGTAGTACTAGTGATCAAATGTGCCAACTGAGGTGAGATTCTTGCATTTTCCATGCCATGAATCTTAATCTAGAGCTTTCCCTGGATGTTATCAAGGCAAAATGAAAAATACTACTTTGAATAGAAAATGATATAGGCCCTTGTTGATAGGTTTTTTAAAATTTTACCCTATTCAAATATAGTATCACTAGTCAGCCTTTTAAGCCTATTACCTATTCTTTGGTAGCTATAACTTTGCCTTTATCCTGTTTATTGAATCTCTGTTTTTTGCACCCTGTTTCCTTTAACACTGGTACAGAAGCTGTGGTTGGAATTGAGAATATTAATAAAGGAAAAAGGAGAAAAGAAAGTGTACAAATGAGTGTAATATGGTACAAATACCCTCTTAGATAGAGTTCCTACATGCCAAGAAAACAACACTTAGAAAAAAAATGATAAGAAAAATAAAGAAAAATATAAAGTGCTTAAAATAATGAAAGTGAGAAAGGCATTCTTACATAAGGGAGAGTTGGTTAGTAAGTAACAGATTTGAAAAAGGTTAAAAAAGTGAATAAAGGATTAATGGTTGTCGGCAGTGAAAAGTGTGAAGTTCTTAGGGAACTTTAAGTCACTTTTACAAAGTTTTCCTACCCATCCCTTAGCCTACATTACAAATCATTAAAGTCCTATTTGATTCTAGTCAATGCATGCTTAATTAGTGGAGATGTATATAAATGGGAAAGCATATGGTACTTTGTACATGCATGTGAGTTCTTTGTGAGTGTCAGAGTTGGGAATGATTACAAAAAAATCCTTAAATCGATAATGAATTCTATGAATTGACAAGAATGTGGACTATTCTTTCTTGTGAGGGCACACTTGGGGAATCATGGTATACATAATTGGTTTGCTTCATTTAAGTGTAAAGTTGAATCATTAAATACATCATTAACTCAGAGAAATAAAATCCCACACATGGAAATAAAATTGAATCAAATATCAATCAAGTACATACAACCCTTATCCAGGTATCACAATGCCACATAATATCTCTCTCAATAGAAGATGAACAAAAAAAATCTTTATAACCATTTTTACTCCTTTATTTTGTCCTGGCATGCTTGACTCTAGTGCCTGAGTGTATACTTTTCATCTTCACCCATATGGGCACACTAAGATATTCCCCATTAATCATAGTTATAAGAATCTAGCACATAAGCATCTAAGACACTTTGTAGAAGAGTCAAGAACCTCCACTTTCCTTAAAATGAAAGAATTAAATCAAGCATGAGTCTTTCCTTTATGTCAAGCCTCTGAATCTATGAAATTTAATAAAATATAGATTAAGTATGATAAAATCTTAATAATGAAACCCATATTGCTATTTCTGAATTCGGGTCCAAATTCGCTGCCAAAAAGTCAAAACTGAGGCATAAGGGTAAAATTAGAATTGCATTTAAAATTTACGTTACCTATATTTTAAGGATATAAAATATGAAATTTAATTGAAAATAAAGTAGAAATTAACCTTCAAAACTCACAAATACAAAATCAAGGTTTTCTCTAAAAGTTTTGAAACTTTACACTTTGAAACGAATAGTTTTGATGTTAAAATTATGAAATAATCAATGGGTAATGAAAAATCAATGACTAAAAAATTTACCCAAGAGTTTTTCCTTGAAATCTCTCTGAAAATACCCAATATGAGATCTTTAGGTCCAAAAATGAAAACCTTAAAAAGAATCTTATAATAGTGAAATCAGATTAATCTCGGGTACACTACATCACGATCGCGATCACGACCAATGTTCACACAATCACGATGTGTTAACTACTAGACCCATACTTGAAAGCCTACATGATTACAACACTTGTGCATATGATTGCAATAAAGAAAATACAAAACCTACAAATCACAATTCTAACTAATGCATTGCGCATTACTGCACCAGGTGCAACTATGACAATAATCAAGGATGAAAATAACATTTTGAATGGACCTTAAGAATTTATTTGGAATCTTGTACACATGAATCATATATGATACCCTATTAAATTTGACTCTAGACTCTAAAATACAATTTGGAGATCTTCTTGACCTGATATCTTCCACAATTCATAAAAATGGAAACTTGATGCATCACACTTGCTTATATGACACAATCAAGGATGAAAAATAACATTTTGAATGGAAATTAAGAATTCATTTGGAATTTTGTACATATGAATCATATATGATACCCTATTAAATTTGATATTCTGGGCTCTATGGAACTATCAAAATGCAAATCCAAGATCTTTTTGACCCGCTATCTGTCATGATTGATAAAAATGGAAACTTGGCTCAAAATAATAAAAATGTTGTTGATACTTTCAAAAATAATTTTCCTAGATAAAATGACCTCTTAAATTCAAAAAAATTGACAAAGTTTGAATACGAGCATCTGATATTCAAATGTTAATAAAAGTCAAATTTTGTCCTTAAAACTTAATTGTATCAAATGTAACAGGCTAAATTCATTACAAAAAATCCTAAAACTGAAGATGAAGGTCCTTTAAGACTGAATATTATATTCTAGAGCTGATGAAACTAAATAAATTCCATTTTGATGCTTGAAACTCTAAATATCGACCAAAGTCAATTATTTTAATTTAAAGGCTCCCAAAACTAAAAGTTTCTTGAAAGTCACCATTTTTTCTCCGTTTTAATAACTAAACACATAAAATGATCAAATATAACCCTATAAAACTACCGGAAAAGGAAAAATAATAATAATCTTATAGAGAATTCAAATACTGTTATTATATGACTAATGCCCTAACTATATTTATGGACTTGGGTTCTTTTACGATAGTTTTCATTGATGACATTTTGGTTTACTCACGTAATAGGAAGAAGTATGAGTGGTATTTGAGTATTGTGCTTCAGACTTTGAGAGATCAGTAACTTTATGCTAATTTCTCAAAGTGTGAGTTTTGGCTCAAGTCTGTGGAATTCCTAAGATATGTGGTATCTAAGGATGGGATTGTGGTAGATCCAACAAACATTACAGCAGTGTGTGATTGGCTTTGATCAACTACTCCTACTAAAGTTCACAACTTTTTTAGATTAGTAGAGTATTACAAACTATTTGTTGAGGGTTTCTCTTCTATTACAACACCGTTGATGAGGTTTACTAAAATGAAAGTTCCATTTCTGTGGTCAAATAACTGTGAGTCTAGTTTTCAGTATCTTAATGCCTTATTGACTTCAACTTCGGTGTTGACTTTACCATTTGAAGGTTAGAGCATTGTAGTTTATTGTGATGCTTCTTATGTTGCTTTGAGTTGTATTCTGATAAAGTAGGGTCACATGATAACACATGCATCAAGAAATTTGAAGATTCATAAGCACAACTACTCACTTATGACTTGGAGTTAGTAGTGGTCGTTTTCGTGCTTAAGATTTAGAGACATTACTTGTATGGGTTTCATTATGAGATTTTTATTGATCATCGTGGTCTTTAATACATTACGAGTCATAAGGAACTTAATTCAAGACAACAAAGATGGATTCATTTTCTAAAGAAATATGATATTTTTATTTGATACCATTCGAGCAAACCAAAAGTGGTAGAAAATATTTTAAGCCAAACAACTGTGAGTATGAGTAGCTTAGCTTCACTTTTACTTTTATGGCGATCGATTTACTTGGACATTTAGTCCTTGTCTAACTATTTAGTCAGACTTGACTATTTAAATTCCATCTAAATTCTTGATAGTGTTGAGGTTTACTCTACCTTTATTGATCAAATTTGACAATATTTGTTTGAGGATGCGTAGTTGAGCAACATTTGTGACCAGTTATTAAGGGGTGAATCTCATAGGGCTACTTTAGCTTAGATGGTGTTTTGAGGTATGATGGCTGTGTTTGTGTCCTGAGAGTTGGGGATTTGATTTTCAGTTGATACTTTGTGAGGTCCATTGTTATAGATGTTCCGTCCATCCAGGAACAACTAATATGTACAGAGATTTGAGATATCTTTACTAGTGGATTGGTATGAAGAGGGATATCATAGTGTTTGGATATCGATGCTTAAAGACTTCCCATTATTTAGCAAAAGTGGGAATAGATCATTAGGGACTTCATTTTAGGGTTATTATCCATTTTTCAAGGTTCTAGTTTGGTTTGGGTTACTATTGATAGGTTGACCAAGTTAGCACTTCATACTGGTTCATACTTCCTAAACCAAAGAGAAGTTAGTTTAGATTTACCTTAGTTAGGTGGTTCTCTTGAAACCAGTCTATTATTTCAGATCGGGGTACTTAGTTTACTTCTCATTTATAGAGGAGTATTCAGTGAGGTATGGGTACAGAGGTTCATCTTAGCATAACTTTCAATCTTAGACAGTTTATAAGTCCAAAAGGATTATTTAGGTCTTAGAGGATATATTATAGGCATGTGTTCTTAATTTTAAAGGTTCGTTTAATCAACACTTAGCCTTGGTAGAGTACGCATATAATAATAGTTAATATTTGAGCATTCAAATAACACCTTTTAAGGCCTTGTATGGTAGGTAGTGTGAATTTTCAGTGGGTCGGTTTAATGGTTTGAAGTCCAAATTGTAGAGTGTAGATTTTCTATGGGATTTTTGATAGAGTTCATGTTATTTTAGGATAGGCTTCAGGTAGCCTAAAGTGGACAAAAGATCTATGGAGATTGTATACATCGTTCCTAAGAGTTCAGTGTTAGTGATCATTTGCTTTTTCGAGTATCTTCCATGAAGGGCCTAATGAGATGGGAAGTGGGGAAACATTAGCCCCAGGTATATAGGGCTATTTGAGATTCTCTCGGTGCATTGGTGGTATTACTTATGAGTTAGCCTTGCCTCCAACGGTTCTCAGTTGTGCATCTATTTTTCCATATGTTGATGTTGTGGCAGTATATTCCTGATAAGTCTCATATGCTCCGGTATGATTTGGTTCACTTGGATGAGATTTTGACCTTTGTTGAGGACCCAATAGCCATTTTAGCTAGAAATGTTAGGAGATTGAGATCTAGATAGATTTTAGCGGTAAAGGTTCAGTGGAGGCACCACCTAGCTTAGGAGGATATTTGGGAGACAAAAAGTGAAACACAAGTGCAGTATTTTAGTTGTTTAAACCTCTTTTTAGTAGTGGATGTTATAATGACTCTTTTGATCATTTTGGTATTTTCATGCTTTTCTTTTATCCTAGAGCTTTCCTGTAGAGGTCCCAAGTCATTTATGACTTGCTGGGACTGGTAGTTCAGTGCCTAAGCCATTTTTTTGTGTTTTATAGTTGTTTTTCTGTCTTAGAGCCTTAACTTTAGAAATTGTTGACTTTAGTGAATTTTTTTAACAAACGAATTCAAAATTAAATTTTGACAGTTTTGTTAGCTTTAGAATGTGTGTTTTTGTATAGATTGACCCTTGGTTCGATCCCATGGGCTTTTACTGTGATTTTATCTTATTTGATGGAATAACAGTTGGTTTGGAGTTAGAAGTTTGACCTCTGTCAACTTTCGATGATCAAAACATCAGATGCAAAATCCTACTATGACATCAACTCTGAAATATTAAGCTTGGGTTAGGTAGGCTATCGGTTCGGGTCCTGGGTCAGCCAAACTCATTTTGAGTACTTTGTTGAAATCATAAAAATTAACTTATAGTTGACTTTGGTTAATATTTCATTGAAATTATCTCAGAACAGAATTTTTTTTACTCCATTAAGTCTAGAATGTTGTTTCTAGTCTAGTAGCATATTTAGTTTGTGTGTATTGGTTTCCTAACCCATTCTGAGGTATTAACTAGAGTTGGAAGTTTTTCTAGTTTAATATTTTTCAGCAGTTTCTGGTATGCCTAAGACTTCTTTTTTGCGATCACGGTATTATGCAACGCAATCCAAAAGTTCCAATTTCACCTCTATATGATTGTGGTGTACTTCACACGATTGTGATATACAGTCCTTTTCCCATACTCAATTATAACTCTTCATCCCACAATCACAATTCTCTTTTATCGAAAGTCACATGATCACGACTTTCTCCTCACACGATCACGTAGGCATGTAGATGACAGTATATATATTTCAAACCTTGAATTTTCAGTTGAAACATTTCATCTTCTTCACTTTAAATTGAAATTTTCACCATTAATTCTTCATGGGATTTGCATGTGATCTTGGGAAGTATTGGAGATTGTTCGTGATCACTTTCCCATCAATTTTTGGTACATTTTTTTTATCTAAATTCTTTCTTCCAAAATTTCTCATTTTTACCCCAACTTTATTCTTTTCTTTTTGGATTGTTTTAAGCTCATTTTTTACTCCGCTTGAGCTCAAATTTTTTGGTGTATCATCCTTATAAAAAAAGGAAATTGGTTGTATCTTTTGTTTGAGATTTTGGGTTGTAGGGCCCAAGGGCCTATTTTGACTCAGATTTTGACCTATCTAAAATTCTACAAATATGGGTATCATTTTCTTTTTTTGATGTGTAAATTACTATTTTGATAGTTGTATGTTCAATTGGAGATGTTTGGAGCAGATTATAATGATACCCAATATTTTTGAAGCGTTTTTGTTAGATGACAGGTAGGCTACGAATCCAAATCTTTGGGTTGGATTTTTTAGGTTGGTGCTATCATGACCCAAATCCCAAGTCGTGATGGCCCGTGTATCTACCCACCAGGATAGGTAAGCCTATACCATCTTATAAGGATAAATACAGAAAATAATGAGTCAACAAGAAGAAAAGAAGGTACAATATCAAATCCAACAACAAATCTACCCAAAACCAGTGTTAATGTGTACAAGCCTTTAGTTAAAGAGTAATACATAACTAAAATAAATACGCAAGTCTTGAATCCACAGAATCCTCAAACATGATCTAAGACAAAATATAAAAGAGTTTGGTTATCAGCTGAATGACAAACAATTACCTCAACTCTCACAGTTTCTAACCTCAGTCATGATCTAAATGTGGATGATTAAGCTGTGTCGGGCTCTATACCTACACAATTTATAAATCAAGGGAGTGAACACGAAAATAAACAATGGGTACTCAACAAGTATCCCTATCATGGCACTAGAATAAAGCGGTAATGAGTCAAAACTACACTAATCATATCAACCACAATCCTCCAGGCACTGAGCTGCAAGTCAGACCATAACCATCAATTTATAATGAAAAGTAAACGATAGATATAGGGAATAAGTGTGATAATGGTAATAAACTTCTCAACGGAATTGGACAATAAACTAGGAAATTAGAGTACCAACTTTAACCTAATCTATAACCAAATAAGAGCATATCAATAAGGAACTGCCTGCCAACTCAGATAATGCACCAATAATTAATTAAATCCAATACAAACTAAAATCCAATAGCTCATTCTTAGAATATTCAGAGGTAAGGCCTCCATCCCTAAGTTTATTTCACAACTCATGGGATAAATCCCACTCATTATTCTGCGGCCTTGTAGGCAGAGTATGTAATACCTTAAGTAGTCCCCAACTCATAAGTCCAACTGTGGGAGGAAGGGTACATCTGAAGAAACTGAGGTAAGGAATCATGAGATGTAATACCTTGATCAGTCTCAACCATCCCATAAATATGATCTCATCTAGATCCATCTATTCATTTCAACTTTCTATCAATAAAGGAATTTCTTACCATTTCTTATCAATTTCAGGAGGCTTTTCATTTCAGTATCAAGAGAATATAACTCACCTCATCAAATCAAGACTACAAATAGTCTTAAGATCTCATCATAATTTGATAGCTCAGGCTCATATATCAACCATTCAACAAAATAAGTAGGGTATCTCAGTGTAAAATCAATAAGTATAAAGAATGATTCTCATCGGACATGCTTACGAAATATGTAATCAAATTACGCAGGAAAGGTAATGCATGGGCAATACAATGCAATGTTATGTAATGTGATGCATGTCTATCACCGATACTAGTAATCATGTCCTATATGGATAGTCAAATCATATGAGGCCCATCACGTTACACCCTTAGCGAGTTAGTAAGATTTGGCCAATCCCCTCACACTGTATCCTCAATGGGTCGGCAAGATATGGGTACCCCTTACATCGTACCCCTGGTAGAAACCTTATGAGGGAAAGATCTGGGTAATTTATCATCTCATAATCATGATCCTATTATTCTTTGTATTTCTTTTTTTAACAAATAACATCATCATGTACCTTATAAACTAATTCCCTGTCAATAATCCATATGCATTAATAGAATGAGAATATCATGAATAAATCACGAAAGAAAGGCAGTACCATCCAATGCATCAACAAGGCCACTCGTGGGCTCAATAACAAAGATAAAGATCATATAAATCTCAACCAAAGTCATTCAAGGATACAACATCAGGTAAGGAGACAATCAAATACAAGTAATCATAATCGAGCATCTCATAGCCATATAAATATTTTAACTAAACAAGGAAACAAATAATCCATGGACTCATATCTCTATTTTTATTACCTTTGCTTTAGAACCCGCATGCTTGAATCTAGTATAGGATGAATACTTGTCATATCACCCATACATATACCCTAAGTAGCCCACATTATTCCCTATTTTAGTAAAATAATCAAATACATAGGACACTTTATGAGAGAGTCAAGGGTCTCCACTTTCCTTAGAAGTAAAGAAACAATCAAATATGGGACATCCCTTTCTGTTAAATATCCAAATTCACAAAATCTATACAAATATGGGCTAAGCATGAGAAAGTATGAAGATTGGTACCTATATTGATATATTCGTAATCAGGTCCAAAATGACCCCTAAAAAGTCAAAATCAGGGGGCAAAGGTAAATTTGGATTTTTCTTTACAAAATAATATTACCTGTGTTTTGTGTTCTGGGGATCTCAAACATGAATTTTCACAGAAAATCATAAAGAAGCAAATTCAAAAATAAACAATGTTACTATACTGAAAAGATTGGAGCTTCATTTTAAAAAATAAGGTAGAGACCGATCTCCAAAACTCAATTCTACCAAATCATGGTTTTTACCAAAATCCCCAATTTTACACTTTGAAATCCATC
>JBDJHY010136453.1:0-13362 GCA_039654485.1 Withania somnifera
TCGTTTGACATTGACATCGGGTCTTGGGTGTATTCCGCAATTCTTTATTATCTTTACTATTTCTTTTTATATTCTTCCGCATTAATTGTAGTAGTCCTCCACTTCAGCTACGGACTATGGGGTTTGGTTCTCCTACTAGTGGTATAGTAGGTGCCATTATGATCTGAGAAATTAGGTCGTGACACCCTTCTCCACTTTCTCTCTCGCCAAGAATGCTATTGGAACTCTATGCCCATCCAACCTGAAGGAGAATTCCCAGTCCAAGGCTCACTCTTGTTCCGTTTGTAAGAGGTAAGTCATTTGCTTCACCTTCTTGTAGATATAGTAGCTATTAGCCATGGATGAAGATCTGGCTGAGTGTAGCTATAGCTCATTGTTTAGATTTATGGAGTTTTGTTGTTGTATCTCTAATTTATATTTGTTATGTTTTGATGCATGGGTCCTAGCTTGCTGTTGCTGTATTGTTAAAACCCAACTAGTTCTTGTTAGCGCACGAGTCTAGCCTGTAATTGCTATTGATTAATTCTTGCTGTTTATGAATCAAAATCATAAAGTTCCAGCATGCTAAGCTATTTTTTGTTGGTTCCCAGCTAGTTGTATGTTAATGCATTAGCAACAACTTATGGATCTATTCTTCTTTTACTAGTCTGGTTGTAGTCGTTTACTTTTGGCTTCCAGCTGGTTTTGGGGCAATTTCTAGATATATATTTCTCTATGATGTTTCTCCTCCCAGATCTATGTTTTTCTTTGGTTATAATTAGCCCTTGATGCTCGATCTAGACCTGCAGGAGCTCGAGCTGCTCTAGCACCTCGGGGCTGCCTTGCCGAAGTCATTTGGTGAGGTCACCTTGCTAAAGTCACTGTATCAAGGTCTTTATGGCGAGGTCACTTTACCAGTTCTTCTGGCAAGGTTGCTCTACTAAAGTCGCTATAGCATGGTCGTTATGGTGAGGCCGCTTTACCAGTTCATCTGGTGAGGTTGCTCTGTTGAAGTCACTGTAGCGAGGTCATTGTGGTGAGACTGCTCTACTAGTTCTCCTGGTGAGGTCACCCTGCCAAAGCTGCTGTGTTGAGGCTGCTTAGTGAGGTCGTTTTGGTGAGGTAACCTAGTGAGGCCACTAAGGTCTCCCTGACAAGGATTCCTTTGCAAGGTCATGCCAGCACCATGATGGTAAGCCAGGTCAGTTTAGCAGGGTGTTCTTGATGAGCTTGTTTAGCCAAGACACCTTAGGGAGGTCATCCTGATTATGTCACCTTTGCAGGGTCAACCTAGCAGTCTCCTACCCATAGAGAGAGCTTCTCTCCTCACCCCAACTCAACTAATATGATTTATCTCTTCCTGATCCCATTCCAAGACCACGAGTCCCCTGGGCTAAGGGCTACGCATGCCAGGGCTTTTAGCTAGGTTGTCGATCTGTGAAGCCCATCTCTCACCCCAAGTTACTTGTTAATGAACCCTATTATTCACACCATGACCCCTGGATTTGTGAACTGTATAGCTATGGACGACATCGACTGAGGTATTATTATTATGCTTGTAGTACAACTAGTAGTATGGGTGGGGTTTCCTAGGTTTCTCTCGCCTTTCTTGCTATCGTTTTGCTGTGGACTCTGGAGGCCCGTTAAAGGGTGTAGAGGGAAAGGGTTGTGCTACGAGACTTGGCCACCACGGTGGAGGCCAGTGACTCCGATAGCCGACTTGGTTAATTGATTTTCTCAGCTTATGCGCGATGAGTTTTGTGAGGTGAGCTCTTAGATGGTGGCCTTTGGCCAATCTTAGACTGCGATTAGCTTTCACACCGGATGATGCTACTTTAGTGTTACTGTTGTAGTTTACCTTTGCTTATATTCACTATTTAGATCTGGATCCTCTACACTGCATTGATACTCACTCTTATTTATATATATATAATTATGTTAAACTATGTAAATACTGAGAGTTATAGCCCATTGCAACAGCTCTAGGATGTAGGGATAGACTTGTCTACAGGAGGGATGTAGATGCCATCATGACCTAGATTTATTTTGTGATAGAGTGGTATAAAAGCTAGGTTCACCGATCTCATTAGCATTGGGGAAAGTACCTGGTAGGGTCCTGTGGATTGATGCGTAGACATCCGCAGCTGATCTTTGGCAGGCTATAGGGTACCTTAGAAATTGCTACCCTCCTTTGAATCCTATCGTGCATTTATTTGTACTCTTCTAAAAATTTACATTGACCTCACTCCTCCAGGTTTTACGGCACCAGTACCACCCTCCGCAACACCACTATTTTCTCTATTTTAGACTACAGCCACTACCCCTGCTCTAGCATTAGCTTCTTCTATTACCTGCGTCTGAGGTACGAAATATGTTAGACCATTTCCTTTGGGTCGCCCCCATCAGATTTTTAGGAGCACAGGGGCAGGATCCCCATGAATACATTACCATCTATAAGGAGCGTCTTCAGACCTTGGGGTTCCTAGATTTTCATGGGGTAGACCTTACCTCATATTTGCTTTAGGGTACTACTAGTCAGTGGTGGTCGACTTTCCGAGATCGCCGACCATCAAGGTCAGTCCTGTCTACCTAGGGACAATTTAGAGGAGCCTTCTTAGCTGAGTACGTGCCTCATAGTGTCCATGAGGCTTAATGTGCATAGTTTGAGAGTTTGAGATAGGGTTCGATGACAGTTTTAGAGTATGATGCCTTTTTTATTGAGTTGTCCATACATGCCAGGGATCTGTTATTTTTTGAGGATGAGCGGATTGGCCATTTTTCTCGAGGGCTGAGGCCCAACTTACAGGGTTATGTTGAGTTACTTCTGGTGCTACAGAAGTCCTTTTTAGATATTTCCGACCATGGTCGCCGCATGGAGACCTTGACTCGCTAAGCCCAATGGGGTTGTGAGAAGAGGCAGTGCTACCAGGGCGAGTTCATAGGATCTAGGTTAGATTATCATGGTATTGGTCGAAGATTTTAGCCAGGCCGACAACACCAGGCCTCCGGCAGCAGGGCTGGTAGCCAGCACATCAAGGACCTAGTTTTGAGTTTTCAGGGTTCTGCCATGGGTCTTGTGGCCAAGCCAGGGTGAGTGATATTTGCTATAAGTGTGGGGGCTCGAGTCATTATGATGGGGTTTTCCCCTAGCGTAGGGCCTCTCTGGCCGCAGTGCTATCTGTACAGCCATTACAAATAGTGCCACCAGCCAGAGGTGGGCCGCCAACCTTTTGATAAGCTAGGGGAGGTGGCTGGGTGGTTAGGGGCAGAGCTAGGGACATGAGTACTTAGTAGAAGGGGGAGCAGCGCCGACTCTATGCCTTTCCAAATAGGGCCGACGCCAAGACCTTCGATGAAGTTATTACTGGTATGTTGTTTGTGTTTGTATTTTTTCTTTAGCTTTATTTGATTTGGGTTCTACCCTCTCCTATATTTTTGCTTATTTTGCTTTGAGGCTGAGTGCCGATAGTGAGTTATTGCCTGTACCCTTAAGTGTATTTACCCTGGTGAGTGCATCCCTAGTGGTGGATTGGGTATACAGATCGTGTCAAGTGTCCATTCAGGAGCACGACATGTGTGTTGATTTGATTGACATGGCTATGTTAGATTTTGATGTGATTCTAGAAATGGACTGGTTGTCTTCTTATCACGCTGTCCTAGACCATTATTCCAAGACCATGAGCTTATTTGTGCCTGGTGTACCCCAAGTAATGTGGCATGGCTCCACTAGCCATTCATCAGTTCAGCTTATTACTTATCGTAGAGCCCGTACACTTATCGTTCGAGGATGCTATTCTTACTTGGCCTACGTTAGAGATGTCAGTGCTGAGTCCCCGTCCCCTGAGACCATGCCAGTTGTTGGTGAGTTTGTGGATGTTTTCCTTGCTGACTTGCCTGGCCTCCCACCAGAGCAGGATATAGACTTTGCTATCGAGGTTGAGTTGGGCACAGGCCCGTTTCCATCCCTCCCTTTCGTATGGCCCCGATAGAGCTTCGTGAGTTAAGAGTTCAACTGCAGGATTTTCTTGACAGGGGCTTTATTAGTCCTAGTATTTTACCATAGAGTGCTTCGGTGTTGTTCGTTAAGAAAAAGGATGGATCCTTATGGATGTGTATTGATTATTGACAGTTGAATAGGGTGACCATTAAGAATAAGTACCCTCTATCCCGTATTGATGATTTGTTTGATCAGCTTCAGGGAGCCACAATGTTCTTTAAGATTTATTTGAGGTCTGGTTACCACCAGTTGAGGGTTCGGGATGAGGATATCCAAAAGACAACTTTTTGGATGAGGTATGGCCATTATGAGTTCCTGGTGATGTCCTTTGGGTTGTTAATGCCCCCGCATCATTCATGGATCTGATGACTCAGGTATACCGGCCTTATCTGGATACGTTTATGATCTCTTTATTTATGATATACTAGTCTATTCACAGAGTCGAGCTGAACATGAGGGTTACCTGATGGTCGTGTTGCAGACTTTGAGGGCTGAGCGACTTTATGCTAAGTTCTCAAAGTGTAATTTTTGGCTAGATTCCATCTAATTTCTGGGTCATGAGGTATCGGGTGCCGTTGTTGATCCAACTAAGGTTGCAGTAGTTTGCAATTTGCATCGACCCATATTGGTCATCGAGATTTGTAGCTTCTTAGGGTTAGCAAGGCATTACAGTCGCTTTGTTCAGGGTTTTTCCTCCATTGCATCCCCTTTGACTAGGCTGGCGTGGAAGGATATGCCTTTTCAGTGGTCGGCTGCATGTGACGCCAGCTTTTTGAGGCTGAAGGAGTTACTAAGCACCGCTCCGATTCTTGTTCTTCCTGTTGAGGGCCAACTATTTACTGTTTATTATGATGCTTCGAGTATCAGTCTTGGTTGTGTTCTGATGCAACAGGGCCATGTCATAGCCTATGTATCGAGGCAGCTAAAGGATCACAAATGCAACTACCCTACCAATAATTTAGAGTTGGTGGCAGTAGTCTTTGAGCTCAAGATTTGGAGGCATTATCTCAATGGAGTTCACTGCGAGGTATTCACGGATCACCACAGCTTATAGTATATACTGATTCAGAAGGATCTGAATTTAAGACAATGGAGGTGGATTAAGCTCCTAAAGGACTACAATTTTACTATCCTCTACCACCTGGGCAAGGCTAATGTAGTTGTCGATGCCTTGAGCCGGAAGGTGGTAAGCATGGTAGCCTAGTTACAGTATTTGTTTTCAAGAGACTGTTTGTTTGGGAGGTGTAGTTCTTAGCCAACATGATGGCTCGGTTGAATCTTTTAGTGCTAGAGCGAGTTATTTCCTGTATTAATCCCATGTCATCCTTGGTTGACCATATTCAACAGTGCCAGTATGAGGACCCGTGTCTAGTGCAGTTGAGAGAGAGGGTCCTGTCGGGGGACTTTGATTGGGCATGTGTCAATGCTGAAGGTGTTTTGTAGGTTCATGGCTGCCTTGTTGTTTCGAGAGTTGGTGATTTGATTTCAACTCTTTTGCTTGAGGCCCACTACTTCAGGTATTATTCATTCTGGTGTACCAAGGATGTATTGCAAACTAAGGCAGCATTACTAGATGTGGGTATGAGAAGGTCCATAGCATCCTTTATCTCTCGGTGTTTGAACTATCAGCAGGTAAAGTTTGAACACCAGAGGCCGGGCAGTGAGATGCAGAGACTACTTATTCCAGAGTAGAAATGGGAGCGGATCACGGTGGACTTCATTATAGGCATTCCTCGTACCTCTAGAGGGATCGATTGCATATGGGTTATTATGGATCAGTTGACCAAGTCAGCTTACTTTTTGCCGACTCATTCGACTTAGGGTGCAGAGAGGATAGCATAGCTGTATGTTCATTAGGTATTTAGGCTTTATGGGGTACCGGTGTCTATTATTTTTGATTGGGGAATATAGTTTACCTCTTGGTTCTGGAGATCATTTCAGCGAGAGATGGGTTCAGAGGTTAATTTAAGTACCACTTTCCATCCACCGACAGATGGGCATTCCTAGAGGACCATTCAGGTACTTTAGGATATGCTGCGTGCATGTGTTTTTCGTAAAATAACAATTACCATTCTAGTATTCAAATGGCACCGTTTGAGGCCTTGTATGGTAGGCATTGTAGATTGCCCATTGGCTGGTTTAGTAGTGGCAAGGTTTGATTTCAGAGTTCTGATATGATCTGTGATGCTACATATTAGGTCAGACTCATTCAGGATAGACTACGAGTATCGCAATTAGGCAGAAGTTCTACGTAAATCGTAGGTTTCGGCCCTTGAGTTCAATGTTGGAGATTTTTTTTCCTTAGAGTGTCGCCTATGAAGGGCATTATCCAGTTTAATAGACAGGGAAAGATTAGCCCTCGATTCATTGGGCCTTATAAGGTATTGCAGATAGTTGGAGATGTTGTATACAGACTTGCCTTGCTTACTGAATTAACTGCTTTCCATCCTGTTTTCCATGTATCGATGCTCCGCCATTATGTACCAGACCTGTCTCATATCCTTCGTCAGGATGATGTGTAGATTGATGACACCCTGACTTATATTATGGAGCTCGAGGCTATTATAGACAAAGATATCAAGTAGCTCAGACCCTGAGAGATTTTGGTAGTGAAGGTTCGCTGAGCCTATTGTCCAGTTGAGGAGTCTACCTGGGAGATGGAGCGGGATATACAGGCCAAATATCCACACTTATTCGAGCCTTTAGGTAATTTCTCCTCCCTTGAATTTCAAGGATGAAAGTCCTTTTTAATGGTGGATGTTGTAATGATCAGCTCGGTCATTTCCTTGGCTTCTTCTTTCTGTCGGTACTTAGAGCCATTTTACAGTTGCCCTAAGTCATTCGTGACTCGTTCCGTGTTATCTTAGTTCCCCTATTTTGAAGTTTTGATTTTGAAATAGTGAAACTCGAGATTGAAATAGTAGTAAATACACTCGAAATTAATTTTTGATAATTTTGTTAGATATGGAATATTGACGTTTGTCTAGTTAGGCTTTAAGTCCATGTCTAGGACCCTTGTATTTTTAAGTTAGCTGTGTTGCGGAATTTTGGCCCAAACTGCTTGGGCTAGGTTGTGGGAAGTTAGACCTTTTCCCTTCTTAGGCCTGGCCCAATTATACTGATATATCTATATAAACATGTGCCTTGCTGTGCTTTTAAAGCTTTAGCTCTTTTTCCCCACTTCCCCTTCTCCACCTTCTCTCTCGCCCAACCTGCTATTGGAACGCTGCACCCAGCCAACCTGAAGGGGAACCCCCAGTCCCAGGCTCACCCTTGTTCCTTTTGTTTGAGGTCACCTTTCTATAGAAGTAGTAATTGTTAGCCATGGCTAAAGATCTGGCTGAGGGTAGCTGTAGCTCCTTGTTTAGATTTATGGAATTTTGTTGTTGTATCTCTAATTTCTAGTGTTTATGTGTCGATGCATGGTTCTCAGCTTGCTGCTGCTGTATTGTTAAAACCTAGTTGGTTTTGGATTAGCGCATGAGTCCAACCTACAATTGCTATTGATAAATTCTTGTTGTTTATGGCTCAAATTGTGAAGTTCCAGCATGCTAAGCTATTTTTTGTTGGTTCCCAACTGGTTGTAAGTTAATGCATTAGCAACAGCTTGTGGATGTGTTCTTCTTTTCCCAGTCTAGTTGTAAGCGTTTACTTTTGGCTCCTAGCTGGTTTAGGAGCAATTTTTGGATATATATTGCTCTATGATGTTTCTCCTCCCAGGTTTATGTTTTGATTTGGTTAGAATTAGACCCCTCAGAGGCTCCCCGCTTTTGGAAAGGGCAGGTGTAGGAGCTCGGGCTTCTCCAGCACCTCGGGGCCACTCTGTCGAAGTTATTTGGCGAGGTCCCTCTGCCAAAGTCACTGTTGTGAGGTCTTTGTGGTGAGGCTTCTTTGATAGTTCTTCTGGCAAGGTTGCTCTGTTGAATTTGCTATAGAGCGGTTGTTGTGGCGAGGCTGCTTTGCCAGTTTTTCTGGTGAGGTCGCTCCGTCGAGTTCTCTTGGTGAGGTTGCATTGCTGAAGATTCTATGGTGAGGTCATTGTAGTGAGGTCATTGTGGTGAGGTCGCTTTGCCAGTTGTTGTGGAAAAGTCGCTTAGTGAGGCCACCGAGGTCGCCCTGACAAGGAAACCTTAGCAAGGTCACGCTAGCATCGTGATGGTAAGTTGGGTCGGCTTAGTGGGTTGTTCATAATGAGGTCGTTTAGCCAAGCTTCCTTAGGGAGGTTGTCCCGATGAGGTCACCTCGGCGGTGTCTGCCTGACAGTCTTCTGCCTATAGAGAGGGCTTTGACCCCTCACCCGAGGTCGACTTATACAATTTATCTCTCCTTGAGCCCATTCCTAGGTCGTGAGGTCCCTCGAGCTGAGGACTATGTACACCGGGGCTTTTAGCTAGGTTGCCAGCTTTGAAGCCCATCTCCCGGCCCGATTTACTTGTTATGATCCCTATTATTCATATCATGACCCTTGGATTTATGAATTGTATAGTTGTGGACGACGTCGACTGCATTGGAGCTTTAGATTAACCAGGTGAGCACCTCAGAGGTTTCCACCAGTGCTGAGGTAGGTTAGGCTAATTTATGCAGTATAGACAGATTTATTATTATTATACTTGTAGTATTGCTAATAGTGTGGGCGGGGTTTTTCCTAGGTTGATCTCACCTTTCTTGCTATTTTCTGCTGTGGACTCTGGGGCCCTGTAATATGGCGTAGAGGGAAAGGGTTGTCCTACAAGACCTGGCCACCTTGTTGGAGTATAGTGACTCCGGTAGCCATCTGGGTTAATAAATTATCTCAGCTTATACGAGATGAGTGTGGTGAGGCGAGCTCTTAGCTGGTGGCCTTTGGCCGATCATAGACTACGATTACCTTTCACCCCGGATGACGCTACTTTACTATTACTGCTGTAGTTTACCTTTGCTTAATTTACTGTTTAGATATGGATCCTCTGGACTACATTGATACTCGCTCTTATTTAAATTTATATTGCTATGTTAAACTATGTGAATAATAAAGGGCTGGGCCCTCGATGGTGGTGATGATATTGATGCTAACAGTTTGCTGTTGTTTGATGCTGACAGGGGGTGTGCGTCCGGCACTGACAGAGGGTGTGTGCTCGGCACTGACAGGGGGTGTGTGCCTGGTAATGACAGGGGGTGTGTGCCTGTGTTTTGTTACAGTTTACTTTACTTTCTACACCCCTATATTTCTTTGAGTTTGGTGTACGTTCACCGGGCTTAAGGGGGGAATAATGGAGGGTTTTTCTGTTGTATTTGTGCCTACCGGCGGTATGGGACGTCAGGTGGGTTATGTTGTGCTGGTTGTACTTACCGATGGTATGGAATGCCGATAGGTTCTTGTGTATTTATTTATTTTCCACTTTCAGTAGTACCTTTCTATTCGATCCGTATTATGGTGCTTACAACTCTTGGCATCACCTTTAGTTAGATTTGGTCGAGCTGGGCTGCAGGTATGTTTTCTTCAACTTGTCTTGGTTTTCAAAATTGGAATCTTGTAGTTGTATTCATTATGTCTAGCCATGTAGGTTATACTATTACTTTCGATAACTTACTTTCCTATCTATTATTAGTTATTTCTTTCCTTATTATTTCTCTACTATACCCGACATGCTTTACTTCCTCGCTTTATTACTCGTATATTATTTTTAACCCAGTTGGCCGATGATGTCTACTGGGTACCTTGTTTGGTACTTATGCTGCACTTCTGTACCTTATTCGTGGTGCAGATAGAGGCAGGGGTTAGCAGTGACACAAAGATCGTACGTAGTAGACTCAGTAGATTTGTGGAGATTATGATAAGCTTGCCGTCTGAACCGATCATGGTTTCAAGCCCTGTACTGTATTACCTGAGAGGGGAGGTTTTGTAATTTTGTATCTTTTATTTGTCCTATGTAGTAGCTCTACATGCCATGGCACCAGGTTTTGGGGATTAGAGTTTTGCATAGTTCCTTGTTGGCTTCCGCTATTATGTATTGTTTATGATTCCTTTATTGTTTTGGTTGTTTTTAGAGTTATAGGCCATTGCAGGAAGTTCCAGGCTGTAGGGATAGGCTTGTATACAAGAGGGGTGTAGATGTCATCATGACCTGAGATTCGGGTCGTGACAGAGTGGTATCAGAGCTTAGGTTCACTGGTCTCATTGGCATTGGGTGAAGTACCTAATAGGGTCCTATAGATTGGTGCGTAGACGTCATTATCTGATCTTCCGGAGGCTACAGGGTATCTTAGGAATTGCTACCCTTCTTTGAATCCTATCGTGCATTTTATTACTCTTTTGAAAACTCACATTGACCTTACTCCTTTGCAAATGGTCCATGCCAGAGGATCTTTGATAGGTCAAAGCCCACCCACAGCGAGCCAGGAAGGGGAGGGGAGGATGTACCATTGGTTGCTACCGTTCCAGCTACTTCACCACTACAGGCACCCTATGTGTCACTGATACACCCTGATCAGCCACCATTTGCCACACTCAGAGACTTATTGTGGTAAATGCACCAAAGGATTTACGGTACATCGTTAGACAAGCCACAGTCATCTTTCTAGGGTGCAGCATAGGGTACACCGACTCCACTGGTTTCGACGGCACTAGCAACACCATCCGCGACACTGCTGGTTTCACCATTTCAGACTACAACCATTGCCCTGCTCCAGCTTCAACATCTTCTATATCCGTGTTTGAGGTGCGGAAGGTGTCAGATTATTTCCTCCGCGTCGCCCCCACCAGATTTTTTAAGAGCACAAGGACAAGACCCCCATGAGTTCGTTACCATCTGTGAGGAGCTTCTTAAGACCATGGGGCTCCTGAATTCTCATAGGATAGACTTTACCTTATCGCCAGTCAGTGGTGGTGGACTTTTCGAGATCGCCAACCATCAGGGTCAGTCTTATCTACTTGGGGACAGTTCAGAGGAGCCCTCTTAGCCTAGTATGTGCGTCGCAGTGTTTGTGAGGCTTTACGTTCATAGTTTGAGAGTTTGAGATAGGGACAATGACAGTTCTAGAGTACAAGGCTCGGTTTATTGAGTTGTCTAGACATGCTAGGGATCTGTTATTTTTTGAGGAGGAGTGAATTAGCCATTTTGCCTGACGGCTGAGGTCGGAATTGCAGGGTCATGTTGAGTTACTTATGGTGCTATAAAAGTCCTTTTTAGTTGTTTTTGGCCATGCATGCCGCATGGAGACCTTGACTCGCAAGGCCCAAGGGGGTAGTAAGAAGAGGCAGCACCACCAGGGCGAGTTTACGAGATCTAGGTCAGAGGATTGTGGTATTGGTCAAAGATTTTGGCTGGGCCAACAACACTAGGCCTCCGGCAGTAGGGTTGTTAGCCAGCCTATCAGGGGCCTAGTTTTGAGTTTGCAGGGTTCTGCCGAAGGGTCTAGTGGCCAAGCCAGAGGGAGTGATATTTTCTTTAAGTGTGGGGGATAGGGTCATTATGCTCGAGTTTTCCCCCAGCGTAGGGCATCTTAGGCCGCAACACGGCTTGTACAACCATTGCAGATAGTGCCACCAACCATAGGTGGGCCGCCATCTTTTTTAGAAGATAAGAAAAGAGGTTGGGTGGCCAGGGGTAGGGGTAGGGACATGAGTACTCATCAAAGAGAGGGAGTAGTGCTGACTTTATGCCATTCCAGACAGGGCCGAGGCTGAGACCTCTGATGCAGTTGATACTGGTATGTTGTTTGTGTTTTGATTTTCTTCATTGACTTTATTTGATCCAGGTCTACCCTCTCATATATTTTTGCTTATTTTTATTCAAGGCTGAGTACCAATAGTGAGAAATTGCCTGTACCCTTGAGTGTATCTACCCCGGTAGATACAGCCCTAGTAGTGGATCGAGTTCTACCCTACACGTGTGTTGATTTGATTGAGCTGGCTATTTTAGATTTTGATGTGATTCTTGGCATAGACTGGTTGTCTTTTATCATGCGGTCCTGGACTATTATACTAAGACCGTGACCTTATCTATTCCTAGTGTACCCCTGTGGTGTGGCATGGCCCCACTAGCTGTTCGTCAGTTTGGGTCATTTCTTAATTTCGTGCCCATAGACTTGTCACTCGGGGCTGCTATGCTTACTTGGCCCATGTTAGAAATGTCAGTGATGAGTCCCCATCCCTTGAGATTGTACTAGTTGTTGGTGAGTTTGTGGATGTATTCCCTGCTGACTTGCCTGGCCTCCCACCTGAGCGGGATATAGACTTTTCTTTCGAGGTTGAGCTGGGAACAAGGCCCCTTTCCATCCCTCCCTATCTTATGGCCCTGACTGAGCTTCATGAGTTGAGCCTTTAGCTGCAGGATTTCTGATAGAGGTTTTATCCGTCCTAGTGTTTCGCCATGGGGTGTTCCGGTGTTTCTTGTTAAGAAGGATGGATCCCTTTGAATGTGTATTGATTATCGACAGCTGAATAGGGTGACCGTTAAGAATAAGTACCCTTTTCCTTGTATTGATGATTTGTTTAATTAGCTTCAGGGAGCCATGGTGTTCTCTAAGATTGATTTGAGGTCTGGTTACCACCAGTTGACGGTTCGGGCTGAGGATATCCCAAATATAACTTTTCGGATGAGGTATGGCCATTATGAGTTCCTAGCGATGTCCTAAGGGCTGATTAATTCCTTTGCAACATTCATGAATCTGATGAATTGGGTGTTTTGGCCTTATCTAGATTCATTTGTGATTGTCTTCATCAATGATATACTAGTCTATTCGCGAAGTCAAGCCGAACATAAGGGTCACCTGAGGGTTGTGTTGTAGACTTTAAAGGCTGAGCAACTTTATGCTAAGTTCTTGAAGTGTGAGATTTGGCTTGATTACATCTTATTTTTAGGTCATGTGGTATCGGGTTCCGGTGTCAGTGTTCATCAGGCTAAGGTTGCAACATTTTGCGATTGGCCTCGACCTACATCGGTCACCAAGATATTTTTCTTCTTGGGGTTAGTAGGT
The DNA here is from genome assembly GCA_039654485.1 of Withania somnifera. Lineage (NCBI taxonomy): Eukaryota > Viridiplantae > Streptophyta > Magnoliopsida > Solanales > Solanaceae > Withania > Withania somnifera. Next base: position 12,935 of record JBDJHY010136453.1, read on the forward strand.
TATTACTGTCGTTTTTTATGGTTTTCCTCCATTGCAGCCCCCTTGACTAGGCTGATGCAGAAGGATGTGCCCTTCCAGTGGTCGGCGACATGTGAGGCCAGCTTTCTGAGGCTGAAGGAGTTGCTGATCACCGCTCCAATTCTTGTTCTCCACGTTGAATGCCAGCCATTTACTATTTATTGTGATACTTCAGGTATCAGTCTGGGTTGTGTTATGATGCAACAGGACCATGTCATAGCCTATGCATCGAGGCAACTAAAGGATCAAGAGTGCAACTACCCCACCTATGACTTGGAGTTGGCGGCTGTAGTCTTCACACTCAAGATTTAGAGGCAGTATCTCTATGGAGTTCACTGCGATGTAATCATGAATCACCGCAGCTTACAGTATATACTGAGTCAGAAGGATCTGAATTTGAGACAATGGAG